>ML791576.1:122419-136509 GCA_009831015.1 Picea engelmannii | reverse complement strand
TAGAAGCGGAAGCTTCTATTAGGTCTTCTTACATCCGCCTAATTCTCTTTTATTGAAAGGTGTTATTAATATTGACCTTTATTACATCCGAATACATTAATCTACCCATGTGCGGGTTAGGACCTTAACACATTTTGACAAGATAATGCCAACCCAAAAGGTAAATATTAAAAAACCACCAAAGTGTTGATGTTTTGGTAGCTGTGGAAGGATCTTTCCCTCCTAGATGATCTTTCTTAGATGCAGAGAAGATTCTAGAAGCAAGAGATCCATTGATCAGATATTGAAATACCCTAGAAGAGAATCCAACCCAGAAGAATAAAGGAATAATAGAGCAATAGGCTCCCAAAGATGCAGTCATGGTAGACTCTACACCTGAAGAAACCATCCCAGAAGTTCAAAATGACATGGTAGAGTCAGAAAGACCTGCAGATCTACTTGAAGAAGTTGTGGCTACCAAGAAGAGACTAGCTTGGCTTCGGAACACCATGCAGGAAGATGAAGGGCATACAACTTCCAAAGGATCCTCTAGAGAGAGTAAGAGACCACATAATTTTCCATCTATGTGGCATTAATGAGAAACATCATTCATTCAGAACCTTCCACTTTTGAAGAAGTTGCTCAGAAGCCAGAATGGAAGGATGCCATGATGCAGGAGTATCAGTCCATCATGAATAATGATGTATGAGAGGTCATTATGAGACCATAAGGGAAGTCAGTTGTGACTTCCAAATGGATCTACAAGATCAAGCATGCTGGATATGGAAACATATAGAAGCACAAGGATAGGTTTGTGGCTAGAGGGTTCTATCAAAAAGAGGGAGAAGACTATGACGAAACCTTTGCTCCCATATAAAAATACACTTCCATTAGATCAATCATTGTGATTGCTTCTGCAATGGAATGAAAATTACACCAAATGGACGTCAAGATTGCTTTCTTGAATGGTGCAATAGAGGAAGATGTGTACATGGAATAACCACAAGGCTTCATGATCCATGGGAAGGAGTCCAATGTGTGCAGACTGAAGAAGGATTTGTACGGGTTGAAGCAAGCACATAGGGCATGGTATGCCAAGATAGATGGATATTTGATGAGCTTGGGATTTACCAAGAGTGAGATAGATCCTAACCTTTACTATAAGGTTGAGGATGAATTCCCACTAATCTTGGTTCTATATGTAGATGACTTGTTTCTAATAGGGGACGAGAAGCTCATTGATGGGTGTAAAAGGGAGCTTGCTTCAGAGTTCAAGATGAAGGATCTAGGTATGATGCATTACTTCTTGGGATTGGAAGTGTGGCAGAGATCATATGAGATTTTCCTTAGTCAAGGAAAATATATTGTTTATATCCTGAAGAAATTCGAGATGATGGACTGCAAGTCCATGAGCACACCTATGATGATAAATCTGAATCTCTTGAGTGAAAAATATTCAGATTTGGTGGATCCCATGATGTACAAATAGTTGGTTGGATCCTTGATGTACTTGGCTAACACCATGCCATACATATCATTTACAGTAAATACCTTGATTCAACCCATGGTTGAACCTATACATGTACATTGGATGGAAACAAATCATATGTTTAGGTATCTTCACGGTATGGTTGGATATGGATTGAGATATATCTGAAGTGGATATGTGAAACTATAGGGATATACATATTATGACTGGGAAGAGAGTGCAGTGGATAAGAAGATTACTTCCATATGTTGTTTTAATCTGGGATTAGGCATGATCTCATGGTTGAGCATGAAACAGACATCAGTGGCACTCGGTAAATCCGAAGCAGAGTATATCTCCGCAAGCATGGCAAGCCATGAAGCAGTGTGGTTTCAGAAGTTTCTAGCTGGGATATTTGATTTAGAATTGGAGCCAACTTTGATACATTGTGACAATAAAAGTTGCATGAAGCTTACCAAGAACCATGTATTCCATGATAGGTATAAGAATATAGAGATAAAATATCATTACATCCAGGACATGGTGCAGAGAGGAGTTGTGGAGCTCCAGTACATATCCATAGATGAGCAGATAACAGACATCCTCACCAAGCCCTTGTCAAGAGTGAAGTATGAGTACTTCAGGGACAAGCTTGGAGTGTTGTCGAATGTCCACCCTCGTTGAGAGGGAGGTGTGTTGTTTCTTCTCATGTTGGCTAACCCCTATGGCCAAGGGTTCCCTGGATCAGTCACATGAGGTGATTGGGGGGGCAATGCACTGTCGGACCTGCTGAGAGAAGAAACATCATACACGTAGTCGTAAGACTCTGGAAAATACTATGTGATTCTGGATAGTAGTTGTGTGCTACGTCGGTGGTTGTGTACCACTGGCGGAGACTGTGTGTCTCTAGATAATAGTTGTGTGCTACTACGGTGGATGTGTTCCACTAGAGGAGGTTGTGTGACCCTAGACAATATATGTGTGCTACTTCAGTGGTTATGTACCACTGGCAGAGACTCTGTGTCTCTAAAAAGTATTTGTGTGCTACTATGATGGATGTGTTCCGCTGGCAAAGGTTTTGTGACTTCGGATAGTAGCTATGTGGTACTTCAGTGGATGTGTTCCACTGGTGGAGGTTGTGTGACTCTAGACATTAGTCGTTTGCTACTACAGTGGATGTGTTCCACTAGAAGTGAATGTGTGTCACTGAATAGAAGTTATTTACTACTTTCCAGCAATTGTGATCTATTGGATGAGATTGTAGTAGTTGTGTGATACTAGTTGATTGTCATGGAGATTACCAGATCATTTGGATGTAGCTTTGTGTGCTACCATTTGATCGCAGAGACTGTGCCTGATGATTTGAGCTATTAAAGGCATTGTAGCAATCATGTGCATACTAGAAGATTACAGAGTAGTTAGTGGATTACCAGATGAAGACATCGTGAAAGGTGTCTCCCTAGAGAAGAGGAATTGTTGATGTTTTGGTAGTAACAGGAGGATATTTCCCTCCTAGATGACCTTTCTTAGATGCAGAGAAGATTCTGAAAGCAAGAGATCCATTGAAAATATATTGAAATACCCTAGAAGAGAAATCGACCTAGAAGAATAAAGGAATAATGAAAAGACACATGTCCAGAGAAGGCATTGGCCCAATCTAGTGGCCAGGAAGACTATAAATAGAGGACATCTTGGCTCATTTGTTCACTCACTCACACTCTCCCAACTACACAAAATCAAGGCGCAAGTTTGGAGGAGGTGATGTGGTATTTGCAGTTGCACAGTTTATTATTACTCAATCTTTTGGTATCTCTCTCTTGTGTGCTACTCCTTGAGGAGGTGTGCTACCTTTGTATGGTGCTACTACTGCAAATGGGGTGGTATTTCTGGTTAAGCTATCACTTATGATAGTGTTTATCTGATTGGACTTGCTTTGTGAACATAATCTATCTAAGAAAGGTTTTTGTGTTTTTCCCCCATTTGGGGCTTTCCTGGGATAAATCTTTTGTGTTATTTTCTATCTCTTGTTTATGTTGCTACTACTCAGTACATGATATATATGTGAATTTTAATGAAGTAAAAGAACAATGGTAACACTAATTCTTTGTAAATAAGGAAGATCCAACAGAAATTCCAACCAAGCTTGCATTGGCCTAAGCCCCTCCAAACACAATCACCTATTCTCTATTGAAGAGTTCAAGAGTGGATCCAACGTATAAATCCCAAAGTCTTTCTATAACTATTTCCATATTAAAACTGCATGAAAATACCAACAAGTAGTTGGTATAATTCATACGTTTACATGATGGCTTGAGTATGATATGATGTGGTGCAGGTTAGGAAATTAACTTCATGTAATTTCTAAGATGCATGATGGAACACATATGCATGGTCCTTTAGCTTAAATGAAAGATATTTCATAGAAGGGGTGTGATGGTTAGCGCCCTTCCCCAATTAGCTCTAACAATACCTTCCCTTAGTTGCATCCCTAGATTAGATTATGCATCCGCCATTCCATTTTGAGTTCTTAAAACTTGAGAATTTATTTTTTTTGCAAAAATGAGAATTAAAGAGATAATCATCTATGTTAAAAGGGATAACTTGATGTCATGTTAACAAGTATTCTTATCCAACTATTGGATGATGATGGAGGATTCAACTATCACTATTGCTTGGGACACATCCTTCTTCTTTAACACTGTGAGACCTTGAAAAACTATGAAATTTTTTGTTTCATTATTGGATAGTGTCCTTAATCTCATGCATATTCAATTTATTTCATCTTTTAAGATTAAATATATCCCCACCCCACCCCACCCCCTTATTTTTATTTTTATTTTATCTTTTTTCAAAGTTATTAATATAATTTTCTAAGGATTTACGTTACATATATCAATTATACCACATTATAATACATTTCATTATTCTCCTTTGACAGTTTTCAAAAGCAACGTTCAATTTATAATAGAAGATATGTATAATTTGTTAATAAAATAAAATAAAATAAAATAAATTTAATTTAAGGAACCTCAAAAAATGAAATTAATTGCGATGAGTTTGAAAACACAAGCTGAACCATAATGGGATTTTGTGCAGAAAGAATGGGTTCTAAATAAGAAGATACAAGCCTAGAACAATATGGAGAGCAAGTTGAGAGAAAACTTTTTTCCAACGATTTTTAGGAAATGTTGTCTAGGAAAGTGCATAATTTAAGGCATGCGAACATAGTCTGCAACAATACATCACTAAATTTTACAAAAAAATGATTAGCACTAATATTTAGGAGCTAGAAGACCAAAGAATATTTAAGTATATAAACAAATTGAAATTTCATATTCAAAATGAATTGAATTTCATAGACTATGTTATGTACAAGAGGAATACCAATTAGCATTGAAAGTAAAGGCCAAAATGGTCAAAATAGGTGAAAATTCTAATAATAATGGAGATTAAAGGTCACATTATAGAGTCCAAGGTGGAGGTAGAGGTGGTTTCTGTGGATGTGAACATGGAGAGAATCATGGTAAACCTTGTTTCTATGTGTGTTGAAGAAGGGCACATAGTTTACCTGTTCAAAAAGAGCATATTGTAAAAAAGGAGAATGATGAGCACAATTATCACAAGTAGAGGCACTAGCAAAGAGGTAAATAGAAGTATGGGAAATTTTAGGGGATAAATTTCAACCATGGTTTTTTTTTCCATGTTTTTAACTAAAAAAAAATATCGCCAATTTTCATTTTTCCTAAAAATGATTCGCCCAAATTCTACAAGATAAAAAAAAATTACCTCAAAAATTGCCAAAATTTTATAAAAACTATATAAAATCCTTAGAATTTTGAATATTTTTACAAAAGTATTGCCAAATATTTTACACTTTTCACATGAACAACTAGTAATATTCATCATGGTTTATGCATTTTAAAATAAATTTCTATCCTTAAAATTATCCCTGAATAAAAGAAAAAAAACAACACTAGGAAGAAGGGGAAATTTAATAATGAGATGTGTGCATGCAACAATGGAACAACACAATACCTAGTAAGATAAATGGACTAGAAAATGTATTTTCCGGATGAAGTGCATATACGAGCATACATGTTTCCATGTTATTATTGATTTTGGATGTACAAACAATACTTAGTGGTAGATATGGTAGAGAAGATAGTGTTAGTAAAACATAAACACCCTAAGCCTTATAATGTTTCTTGGTTTCAAAGAGGGCGTGAAGTGTTAGTAATTGATCAAGGCATGGTTTGATAAATAGAGTATGCTAGAAAATCCATCAGGGAATCCTATAGAGAGTCCCTAAAAGATGACAAGATAAATAGTTACAAAGTCTTAATTAAAAGGGAAAAACAAGATATTACATAAATAGAAAGCAAGAGAATATTTTACGCCTTGCTAATTTCAATCCTGAAAAAATATGGAGGTATATTATGACTCTTAAAACTAAAGAAAACAAGGTGAATTCCTTGAGATACTAGAATTCATATGTTAAGAAGATTTATGAATCCCATAATTTCATGGGAAATATTCAAAGCTTTATTAGAAAGGAAGAGGTTTTTACTTTGGAAGATGGAGTTTGAGGTTAAACTACTTGCAAAAAGAAAAGCTAAGGACATTGAAGGCTATCAATAAGAACTACTAATAATTGGAGTACATGTCCTCATGCTTCACATTAAAAAATTCTTCAATATCATAATCAAGCAAGGTTTCCCCAAATTGTGGAATCAAAGTCTAATTTTTCTTATTTTTAAAAGAGGGGATAAAAAAAATCCCTTTAGTTATATGACCATTAGGATTATCCCCTTTTTAGCCAAGTTATATGGAATTATTTAGGAAAAGAAGATTATGCTCAAATGGTTAGAAATTCAGTGAAAAGGGGATAATGGCCAGACCGGTTTTAGAAGAGAACATTCAACCATGGACCACCTAGTTATGCTTAAGATCATTGCAATGTTGTAATAATAAAACCAATCTATTGTGTTGCTTCATTGACATCAGGAAAGAATTTGATACAGTGTGTAGAATTAACCTTTGGAATATATTAGAAGAGATATAGGTTCCATCTAAGTTTAGAGTTTTTGCAATAATCTTGCATGATAATGTTACTGCTAATTTTAGGAACATTGAGGGTTGGTCAAAATAAATTAATTGTAATATAGGAGTTAAGAAAGATTGTCCCATGTCCCCAACCCTTTTTGGCATTTACATTGACAAGTTAAAGGCATGCTTGGAACAAGTGTGTAGTGATGGTGCTATTTTAGTTGGAATAGTCACCATCCTTCTTCTTTACATTCATGTAATTGTTCTTATGGCGAGGTGTCCCTATGATCTTGACAAGCAACTTAGAATTCTCAAGGATTTATATTCCAGCATGGGTATGATAGTAAACATTGACAAAACAAAGGTTATGAAAATAAAATCCAAAAATATCACTTACACATTAGAGGAAGTTACTTCATACACATATCTTAGATTTGACCTTTAGCATAAACTTAACCGGAACTATACATTGAGAAAAGGATTAATGAATGGTGAAAATCATATTTTGGTCTTCAAAACACTTGCTATTCAATATACGTTTGGTTATGGGGAAATAGAAACTCCTCTCCGAGACCCTCATCACTCATGCTATCTTATAGGGATGTGAATTTTGGGGTTGCATCGTCTCTAAATAATTGCAAAGAAAGAGTGAGAAAATATAGAAGCATTTTATAACTTCTAAAATTAAAATTAAAAGAAATGCACTCTATCTTATCCTCCTCATAGAAGCATGTATTTCCCCCATTGAGAGTATGGTTATGCCATAGGTACCTAATGTACAAGAAGAAGACAATTAACATGAAATGAAAGAAGCTTCCTAAGATTGCTTCAAATACGTCAAATCCACATGTGGATTAAGAGAGGTTGGCATATAGATGCCAAGTCTTGTCTAAATAATTGAGGAATAGAGAAGGAGGTCACTCTACAGAATATTGATACCATTAAAATATTATTGCATCTAAATTTAAATCGAAATTGTGGTGTGATAAAGAAAAAATGAGATATTATAAATAGGTCATCAGCCCTAATCTAGAATATAAAAAGTATATTTCTATTGTTACTAGCATAAAGAAGAAAATTGGAATTGTTAAAATAAGTACAAACTCTCATAAGCTCAATAGTGAAACATGGAATTGGACAATCCCTAAAATGTCATGCGATGAGAGAATATGTCATCTTTGTGATACTAAGAAGGTATATGAAAAGAACCTTCTCTTATAATGTCCTTTTAATGTTCCCACATTAGATCTCGACATAAAAAAATGTGTTACAATATTGACATCCCTAACCTTTTAACTCATCAAAACTATGGAGATTCAGGAAAGCTTATGTCCAATATTTTCAAGTATAGAAATTAAATTCTAAAGAAAACCAAGTAAATCCTTACCAATTTTTCTTAAGGTCAGATAGACTAAAATTGGCCTTAGTGGATGCAAATCATCATCATCATCATCATCATTATATACATTGGTGATTAACACAATATAAAGCACTGGTTCTTTATACTATATAATATGCATCAGTGAATATTAAATAGTGGTACATCGATGCACCATACCGTAGGAAGCACACTAGTGAAAAAAACTCTGCTAAAACCTCTGACTACCCAAATTTAAGTTATAATAAGCATCCACAAAAGACTATGAAAATCTCTTGATTTTTATTAGCAAAGGTTTTTTATCATTTTTTCCACTCTTGTAACACATAAAACCTATGTTGAATCCTCCATTAATTGTTGTTTTCCTTTTAGTTATGGACTCATACATATTAGGTAACATGATATGTATCCCAAACTACAACATAAACCCCTATGTTTGGAATATTTTTCCTAAGAGTGAGATATGAGATAAAACTTCTTGAACCAATCTCTTGATTGCAACTTGTAATTTTTCCTTCTCCTTGCTTGGATTTGGACCTTGTAAGAATTCACTCACAAACACTTGTCAAACCTCGCTCTAATACCAACTTGATCCGAAAAATAATTATATTCTTATTAATCTTTAAAACATAATAACATCTACTTGATCTTTGAAATAAAAATGATCATTTGACTGTTTGCAATTTACATGTGAAATACTTATCTATCCAAATACACTTTAATGATAAACAACTTGCAAATAAGTAAGCGAAAATAGAACAACAATATTAAAATCGCATACACAAGTTTGATAACAGATTTCACCCAATTTGGGTTACGTCTCCAGGTCCGCTTCCAATAGAGGTCTCTTTATTAATGCTCAAATGCTTGTGTTTTACAATGACCTTTTTCTGTGTTTCTCAAACTCAGAAACATAGTATGCCATCGAATTCCTTGCGAAATTTTGATAAAAATGAGTATAAAGTTCACAAAATTCTATGTCGGAACCTTGTGGCATGCATTAGGATGTAGCCTATAAGTCTAATTACCCTTGAGAATGAACTTTGAGACATCGTGTTGCATTTGTGTGTGTCCTTTTCCTTGGTCTGTGTGCCATTAAATAGGGTGTGGGCCCCTTAACCTCCCTCTGGAATTATTGGTTGGCAATAAAGTTTTGTTAGGAGGGTTCCATAACAAACCCCGTGCTTTGGTGCAACGGTTATGGCATGGTACAATATGTGGAAGGTCGCAGGTTCCATCCCCCACAATCCCCTCCTTTGTTGATGCTTTGTTGTAACTTATGGTATATACATGGGATGTTTGTTAACCAAAGTTTTAATACCCCGTTGCATGGAATATGGTGTTGGTTATGGTTATATTGGATAGCATATAAACCAAGGAATAGGGGCTTATCCCTCGACCCCTTTCCCCACAGAATAAACCTTTGACCAAGATTAAGTATATGTGGTGCCATATGTTGGTAAGCACCAATATGATGGCGTAATGGTAATGGAGGTTTGTGTAAATTTATGGGAGGCCACGGGTTCAACCCATTCGACTCCTATAATTTTGATAAACCTAACCATTAATTTCCAATGGGAGGTTTCCACGTGGCATCCTCTCATTGTTCTATCTTTTCCACTTGTCAATACATAATTGGTCCACTTAAACTATATGAATTTCCACATCCCCTGCCAACTGGGCATGCCACATCACTAATTGTCTTCCACATGTCAACACATGATTCATCCACCTGTATGTACAATATGGTTGTACGCTCATTCCATGTGTCACCCTTGCAGTGGTGACACGTGTCACCTTGACCCTGTTGACTTTTTTTCCCCTTTTTCCCTAGTTTGACTTGAACTTTGACCATCCAAAACTTTTTCATACGAACTCCGTTTGAGGCAGTTTTTTCACCATTGAAAAGACGTCGTCAAGATTTACGCATTGACGGATTTTTAGAGAGCATTTGAGACGATTGTATTTTCATATTTTTTGAATCCTTTTGTACCTTTGTGAGCATTTCAGATCCTCCTCGACTTGCATGAGCATTCTGGATCCTCCTTGATCAATATGAGATTCATTATGAGGTTTGGTGCACTAAGGATGGGACTCCTATATGGAGACTTCATCTGGGTGTAATAACCAGGGGCATGAGATGTAAACACTACTTCTAGGGCTTATGAGCTATGAATTGTGCCCCAAACTATGATACAATCCCTCCAAAAAGAATCATTGGGTCATGATCATGTTATCACCTTGATTTCAAAGTTTGGCACACCAATGAAAAGTCTCCTAGCCCTTGACATGATTTGAGGAAAAATAGGGGTCGTCGGCCCTAAATGTTTCTTCTATGGATCAAGGGGCATGCATAAGGACTTATAACATGAAAAAATCCCTTATGAAAGAATATTTGGATAGGCTTCAAGGATTATAACAAAAGGATTAGGATATAAACTAAGCTTATATGGATAATTATCCATGCACAGACCTGGATCCAAGAATATAAGTCCTCCCAAATTTTACCCCATAAAATCTATAAATACATATATGAAAATCACACAAATTTGTATAAATCACTAACATTCAATAATAGTTAAGATGAACTAATAGAACCATGTAAACATAGGTTAAGAACTTAATATAAAATCTTACATTCTCCATGTAACCCTAAACTAATAGCTAGAATATATTTAACATGCACTATTTTAACTTGGAAAAAAAATCCTTTACCGAGAATTTCATTGAACATTGAAATGTGTAGACAAAGGAGATATTGTGTAAGAAAAAAAGTATTATACACAATTAAATATAACTATTATTATGTAGTTACTATTGGATAAATTTATATTTTCAGCACACTAGTTCAGTGGGAGTTGACTGACTAGTTCTATTTTAGAATTTCTAATTTTATACCATCACTACTATGCATGCATTCCTAATTATAGGATGTCATTGCCTATATGAGTGAAGATCACTGACTCATTGATTAGATCATAATATACATTGATTCTCATTCTTCATTGTGTATCTCTCTTCCTTTTCTTGATAAGCTTTGTTTGTGTATGCTTTATCTAGGTCTCATGTGTAGGTTTCCATGAAACACTGACATGGAATCAGAGTCAAGCTACTTGAAGCAACCCAGACAAGCTAGAGAAGAGAGAAAGAGGATTTGAATAAACCCAGTTTCCACCATCGTCGCGGCCTATCCCTATCGAAAGGTGCAACAATTGGAATCGTCACAACCTATCCCTATCGAAGGGTGTGATGATCGCACTCAGACTTAACAAAGTTTCTTTTTCCATGCATCATCATAGCCTATACACATCCAAGGTGCAATTTCATTGCATTGTGTGTGACGATTCTGCATCATCTCACTTTATCCTTCTCTAGGGTGCGACCATTCAACAACCCTCCAAAAATTGGTTTTCTGTAGTAAACTGGTCATATCTTGAAATCCGTGATCTAGGTTGGGTTGAAATTTGGACCAGAGATGTATAACATAGGAATTCTTATGCTCACCAAAAATCTCCAAAACCCACATCATATTTTATGAGATATAGTTGTTTTGTCATATCTATAGCTGCCATAGAACCGTCTATCATATCTCAGAATCCATGATCTGGGTTTTCAGGATATTTTCATAATCAATAACATGGATGGAGGCGATGAAACTTCTTCAATAAAGTCTGGTGATAATAATGAAACCATACAACTATTTTTAATGGAATCCTAAGGCCACATTCCAACTCAAAAGAAAAGGATTGTATAATTTGGCGATGGCGACAGAAACAAAACCTACATCAGCGCTTGAGAAGACCAGATGGGAAAACCATAAGGATGAGGCCACATGAATACTTCTTGAGTTAATATCCAATGATATATGGTTTCATGTTTCCACATGCAAGAATCCAAATGGGATCTGGAGCACCTTGGAAGGACTCTTTGGAAAGTAGGATGAGATGCGAGGTCATATGCTTGAGGTAGAGTTGAATACCTTAGACCCTAAAAGTTTTGATAATATACAATATTTCTTTACTAAATTTAAATATTTTATTTTGAGCTTGTTTGAATGTGGTATTGACAAGTATACACAATATAAACAACTTATTCTAACAATCTTGCCCAAGCTATGACCAAAATACGTTGTATATGTCTCCAATTTCCATTCTGGTAGATGTCGTTTTGGAACAAATTGGAAAATGCCTATGATGGCTCAGTTCATTGGGTCTCTCACACAAGAGAAGACAAAACTTACACATATGGGCCTCATCAATGATCCCAAATCACACGCACTCACCATGCATGATGGAAAAGGATCATCCAAACAAAATGGGAAGGAGAAACAAAACGAGAAGGAGGGATATTCCAAACCCTTTAACAATTCTTCAAGTTCCAAAGAATATTCAAATTCCAAGAAGAAGAATAAGGGAAAGCCATGCACTTACTGGAATAAACCGAATCATGAAGAATCCACATGCATGAAGAAACAGATTGAGATTATGGCACATGCTCTTCAACAGAACAACCTTGGAAACTTCATTCCAGAGGGAGTCAAGAAGAATAAGGAAGAAGATCATGCTCCTAAGAAAGGTAATCATCATGCCCTGGTTGCAATTAATTCCTCATATGATTCATGGATTATAGATTCGGGTGCAGCCCATCATATGGAAATGAAAGAGGAATTTTTCTCTTCTTTGAGTCCATGCTCAAGACCCCCTATTCTCATGGGAGATGATACTCCAGTAGTAGTAGTAGGAGAAGGGAGAGTGGAAATCCACAATGGCAGTTTTGAGAATGTTCTACATGTTACAAAGATTTCTATGAATCTGATCTCAGTTTATCAGATCAGTCAGAAAGGTAAAAAGGTTGAATTTACATCAGATTCAGTTTCAATAATTGACATGCATAACAATTCCATCATTGCAATTGGTGAGGTGGATCACAAGTCAAGGTTGTATAAATTCACTAAGTTTTCTAATGATGAATCCTCTATTTTACTTACACATAAGGAGAGTACTTTGCATGCACCTCCAGTGCAACATGCATATACTCTTGTGCTTCCATCAGTTTCAGACATCAGAGATGATTCCATACATTCATATTCTGTACATGGAAATAAGAAGGTAGTACATCTAGATGAGAATCCAGCATTGAAGCTTCAATAGATTCCCAAGAAGGCACAGACCACACTTCAGCCAGCAGAAAACCTTGCAGGGAATCCATTGGATTCGAGGAGGACTCAATCTCATCATGAGGAGTCTTCTCATGTATTTTCAGCTTCAGAACCTATGATGCCCATGCATTGTTATATGGTTCAATCTACTAATCCGCAAACCTACAATAAGGATGTGGGAAATCCATTTTGGAAAGAAGCCATGCAGGAGGAGAATGACTCTCTCCTAGAGAATCAGAATTGGTATTTGGTTCCACTTCCACCAGAAAGGAATATTTTCAGGTGAATATGGGTCCACAAGATCAAGAGGTACAAGGCCCAATAGGTTTCCAAAGTGTTGGAAAATGTTTAACAGGTAGCATATGCTTGTCATTGATGGCAAGTACAGCAATGAAGATGGCATGGGTGCAGGAAGAATGTACAAAGGATTGTTGGCATGATTTACAGGCAGCATAGACTTGTCATTGATGGCAATTACAACAGTGAAGATGACAGGCAAACAGAAGACAAAGGAAATTAAGCTCAGGAGGAATAGCAGTCTTATATGTGCAAGAAGAATAGGAAAGAGACCGAGAACCGTCGGATCTCACTCGGAAGTCCCGACAACTGTTGGATCGGGAGAAGCTGCGCAGATGTTAAGCGCAGAAGTTAAGCGCAGAAAAGAAGTGATCTAAGTCGTCAGATTGGAAGAAAACCCCAATAGCTGTCAGATCTGTAGAAGCTGCGAGAGAGATAAATTCATCGGAGAATCGGGGATCGCGAGTTCAAAGTGAAAAGAACACTTAACATTGAAAACCCCGAAATCGCGATATGCGATTTCGCGATTTGATCGCAACCGTTAATCAAGCAGGGATCTGAACCGTTCTTCTGTATGGACACGTGGCAGCCAGGAGGCCTTATCGGCAATTCGGGGATCGAGATTTCATAATGCAAAGTTCACAATGCAACGAAAACTCCGATTTCGCGATATGCGAAATCCCGACTGAATCTGCACCGTCAGATCAACATGTGATCTAGACCGTTGATCCAACTCACGTCGGTAGACCACGTCACCCAGGGAC
>ML791576.1:104864-121120 GCA_009831015.1 Picea engelmannii | reverse complement strand
GACTGATGCTGAATATGCCATTGTTTATTCCCCTGCATTATTGTGATCATCA
Source organism: Picea engelmannii (assembly GCA_009831015.1). Taxonomy (NCBI): domain Eukaryota; kingdom Viridiplantae; phylum Streptophyta; class Pinopsida; order Pinales; family Pinaceae; genus Picea; species Picea engelmannii. The sequence goes on along the minus strand of ML791576.1, from coordinate 121,068 downwards.
TTTAGTGTTTCAGCAAAGAGTTTAAAAGAAGCATGATTGTTTAAGCACGGTAACAACTGATTCACCCCCCCCTCTCAGTTGTCCAACACAAAGGACTTCATCAGATCCATAAAAATTTCTACATCTTCATGAAGACTTTCAGTTAGCAAAAGTTGTTGGCATGTTTACAGGAAGAGTGTGCTTGTCATTGATGGCAAGAACAAAAATGATGTTGGTAGGTTTAAAGGAAGAGTGTGCATGGCAAGAACAACAACAAAGACTCAGAAGAGAAAGCTCGAGAAGCTCAGGAGGAATAGTGCATAGTTGCATGCAAAGCGCAAGTGTGCACCAGGGCCGAGGGAAATTTTTTCCAAAGATGAGGAGGAGGAGCGACAGTGGTCATTGGATCACCAATCCCGAAAACCCGATGTCTATTAGATCAGATTCTAGTGACCAGAGGAAGCGCAGAGGAGGAGTACAGATCTGATCCATAAGATATGAGCTTGAGGACTGATCGATGTTGGATCCAGAAGAACGTGCATGACCTTTAAGTGCAAGGTGAAGTGGGCTTACAAAGTCCCAAAAGAAGGGGGACCATCCATCATCAAGGAAGACATGTGGCAACAGATGAGTAGATGAGCAGAATCATGAATCAGGAGAACTGCGTCAAGCAGTCCGAAGATATCGCAAAACGTGAAATCATGACTTGTTCACAAATGTTGATCAAAGAAAATATATGGGCCGTCGATCTAGCACCATCGTTATTTCGAGCATCGAGAGAACAGAGGTAAGGAGACTCCCAAAGTCGTGAAATGCGAAATTGCGACTTGATCTGAGTCGTTGGATCAAGGAGAGATATAGACCATTGATTGTCCAGGGAGACGAGACACGAAGTCACGAAACGCAAAATTACCAAGCACTCAAAATATTTGGCCCATGGTCACAGCAAAAGGTCACATGAATGGAAAGTTAAGGGAGGAGCTACCATGTCGCTAGGCTCCACTTCGGTGATCACCGAAACCATGAAGCGCCCTTTTGATTAGTGAGTGGTCACAACTCGTGGTCTAATCACCAGAATATTGGGGAAGGAGATAGCAATGCTAGGCTTCGTTTCAGAGTTTCACAAGTTGGGAATATCGAGGCAACTCGCATCTAGATATCTCGAAATGCGAAGTCGTGAAGTGCCTGTTGGATAGGTGTATGGTCACAACCGTGATCATGTGGAAGGTAGGGGATTAGTAAGAAGAGATAGAAACCATTGTTTATATTTCTCAGAGAGGGACAAAAGGGTACCAAAGACATGAGTGCACGGAGGTTATCTCAGTAACTGATAGAGACGGATTGATTGTAACTGCAGAAAATGACTAATTTCATCTACCAGAGAATTTGAAGAATCTCAGGGTGATCACCAGAGAAGCTAAAGAGTCTTGAGGTAAGTACCAGTGGAATGAAGACTCAACATAGAGACGATTGATAGATGGAAAAAGGATCGAAGAATGTAACTGTAATAAAGAGGATAAGCTCAATTGTGACAGAGAAGATGTAGAGTTTCAACTACTAGAGAAGCTAAGGAATCTCATCATAATTCTCACTAATGATGAACATATGGTGTGAACCACCAGAGAAGATGAGGGGTTTCCATGATGATCAGGAAATGACTCGACGAGAAAAAAAAAGAAGGCATGCAGAAGAAAGAAGTGATGTAGGGTTGTCTTCGAGTGGTGCAGGTGACGAAGCGTAGAAGAAGAAAGGATCAAAAAGACATATCCGAGAGAAGAACAAAAAGCGCAACAGATGCAAGGAGAGAGATAGACATTGATGCAGGCAAAGCAGAACAGAGAAGTGTAGCATAGCAGTGTAGAAGACTGGTAAGCCATAGATAAATGTTGTATCACTGTAATGAATTCAAAAAAAGCAAACATTTATATTTCAGGGTGGAAGGGAGGTGCTAGGGAGGACTGGTGTCCTTAGAGTTTCAAGTGGGTGATTGAACACAGGGAGTTGTAGCTTCCATCTGGTTGCATCTAGAAATACCAGGGTGGTAGGGTGGTGCAAGGGATAACTGTTGTTCCTTGTTATACAGGTTGGTGCCTGTGTGACTAAAAGTTGGTTCTTCCATCCAATTGGTGTTGGAACACTTAGGGAGTTGGTGCTTCCTTCTAGTGGATGCTAGAGAAACCAGGGAGTTGGTGATTCCTTCTAGTGGGTGCTAGAGAAAACAAAGATTTGGTGCTCTCAGCAAGTTGCAACTTGTAAAACAGAGGTTGTATACTCAAGAGGAGTTGGAGCTCATAGTATGATAATGTAAAGAAAATAAAGATTACTTATCATATCAATAAGAAGAGGTTTTTCCCTTTATGGGTTTCCTCAAGAAATATTTGTCTCTGTATATTTCATGTGTGTGATTGATGTTTAATATTCTATTGCTTACTTCTCTGCATCATTGTGATCGACATTAAGTGTTCTATGAAGAGTTTAAAATGGGCATAATAGTTTAAGCACAATAACAACTGATTCACCCCCCCTCTCAGTTTTCCAACAATTGGTATCAGAGCAGGTTCCTTTTTTATAAGCGTACATCCTAGAAATTAAACATGACTAGTCGTGGAGGAACTTCAACCAATAAGGCCTCCATGTTCAATGGAACAAACTTTTCCTTCTGGAAAGTTAGGATGAGAACCTACATAATGGATTTAGGTGCAGATGTATGGGATTTGGTAGAGACTGGTTATGTAAAGCCAGTTGTACTAGCTAATAAGGACGACAAGCTAGAATTCAGCTTCAATGCTAAGGCTATGAATGTTATTCTGAGTGGGCTTGTAGAAGAAAAATTTGTAAAATTTATGCATTTAGAAACTGCCAAAGACATGTGGGACAAACTCATTAACATTTATGAAGGTAATGAGAAGGTAAAAGATGCCAAGCTTCAAACCTATAGAGTACACTTTGAACAACTACAGATGAAAGAAGATGAAACTATTGGGAAGTACTTTATGAGAGTTGAAGAACTAGTAAATGCAATGAAAGCACTTGGTGAAAAAATTGAGGAACCCTCTTTAGTTCAGAAAATTTTGAGATCTCTGCCAGATAGGTTCAACCCAAAGGTCTCAGCTATAGAAGAACTTAATGATATAAAATATTTGTCTTTTGATCAACTTCTAGGAATGTTGACTGCATATGAAATGAGAATAGTTAAAGATAAACCCACCTCTAGAGAAGCATCATTTAAATCAGACAAGAATGAGGATTTTGAGCCTGATGAAATTGAAGCAAAATTCATGAGAAGACTAAATAAAGGATTAGACAAGTACCAAGGCAAGTTTACCTTCAAGTGTTTTAATTGTGGAAATATAGGTCACTTTACATCTAAGTGTCCACACAAGAAGCAGGATCATAATTCTGAAGGTGAAAATAAGTACAAACCTAGGAGATTTGATAAAAAGAAAAGTTTATGTGTAAACAATGATGATTCTTCAGAAGACACATATAGTGACTCTTCCTCTAAAGATAAGGTTAATGACTTTGTGCTTATGGCCAAAGAGGATTATGATAATCAAAACACAGGTTGTGATGTTAATGATGAACAAGATGTGGTTGATATAGAAGGTGAACTAATCAGTGCCTTATAAGAGATTGACAGACTCAGACTCGAGAAGAGAAAACAAAAATAGTTGTTGATGCAGTTTGAAAAGAATGCTAAAAAACCCGATGAAGACTTTGCCCTAGTAAATGTGGAGTTAGAAGAGGCAAAGAAAATAGAGGACATTGTTAAAAAACAGTTATCAGAGAGGAAGGAAAGATGTGAAGCCTTGGAAGAAGAGGTAGTAAAAACCAGAAAAGAAATGGAGAAGTTCAAAGAATTGTATCTCCAAAATATTCCAAGCATTAAAGCCTCAGGAGGATTAACCACCATTCTGAATCAACAAAGAAATCCAAATCTGAAAACTGGTTTGGGTTATGAAGAAGGATCAAGTTGTAGTCATCCAAGCAACAAATAATCCATCAAGTTTGTCAAATCTACATTCATTGACAACAAAAAACATGGAGAAACAGAGGAAGATAATCAGCCGCCAAGGAAGAGTGAAAGAAAAAGAACTGAATCTGTAGAATAAGGAAATCATCAGCATGGAGGAAATCGACCTGCTAAAAGAAGACAGTCATTTTCCAGGTACAAAGGATTTTTCTATGGATATTGTTTTTCTGTTCTAATTTTGGTCACAAAGCTGTAAACTATTTTTTAATATTTAGATATGAGCCATCAAAACACTCAAGGAATAGATATCTACCACAACAAAGAATGAGATAGCCAAGTAACAAACAATCACAGACTGCAAATCATGTGATGGTTGGGAAAAGGACATATGTTAAGCATAACAATCGTTATGATCCTTTATTCAATGAACCAAAATGTTACATCTGCCATAATTATGGACATAAATATGCAGACTATCGCTTATAGAACTATGAATCAAATCTGAATCTCTTAGCTGAAAACGTCAAGGTTTGGAATAAGAAAGAAAATGACAAGTTTGGATTAGTGTTGTCAGCTCAAAGACAAAGGAACCCCTGATATATTGACAGTGGATGCTCCAAACATATGATGGGAGACAAAAGTAAGTTTTTTTCTCTAAGTAAAAGCAAATTAGGAAATGTAACCTTTGGAAATGATACTTTTGGTAAAATCAAGGGTAAATGGATGGTGAGTTTGAGTAATGATAAAGGAAAATCCCAAGATGTTCTAATTGTAGATGGGTTGAAACATAATTTGCTCAATGTAAGTCAAATGTGCGACAGAGGATGTGAAGTGGTGTTCACTTCCAAGGATTGCAAGATAAAGTCCATAAACTCAGGACAAGCAGTGGCTAAAGGCATAAGGACGGATAATAATGTATATGTACTGAAAGAAGATAGAGAAGAGTGTCATCTAAGAAAATATGATGAAATCTGGTTATGGCATAGGATACTTGGACATCTAAACTTTGATCACTTAATCAAGCTCAAAAATCTTGAGGCAGTAAAATACCTTACAAGAATTTCAAAACCACAAAATTCTGTGTGTAAACCCTGCCAAGTAGGAAAGCTAACCAGGACACAATTTAAACCCAAGGGATCTACTTCAACAGAGAAACCACTCCAATTAGTTCATATGGATTTATGTCAAATGTTGTAACAGATGTTGGAAATTGCTCTACCTAGTGTCTTCATCCCAAATGTGTTTGAGGATCGCATCAAGCTTATAAATTAAATAGGGATCTCAACACAAAATTATCTCTAACTTGCATTAGATTGTTGAAGGCCTTGTAGGGCCTTTTGGGAAGAAAGTTCGTGTTCTGGGGTCTCTCACTGTAAGTATAACATCTCTTTTTTACATGCGGCACATGTTAGTTGTATTTCTGCTCTGGAGACTCCATGTATCATAAAATCAGTTCGAATGTGACTTCACTAGCGACAAATCCAGGGATTCAAGAGCCAGAAGGTGTTGTGACAGTTGCAAGCAATTTTGAAGTCTCTTATGCTACAAATCGACAAATCTCTATTTCGAAAGTACAACATGACGTACATTACCGTGAAGGTGGTCGCTGATAGGTCTATTTGCTCAAAGAACACTTGAAATAACAAATGATATTCTTAAGACCTATCGTAATCAAGGTGGATATGATCTTCTAGGTAGAACAAAAGATCAGATAAGGACAACTCCCCAAGTGAATGCAGCATTAGCTGCATGCCAATCTTTGAAGTTGGATGGACTTATTATCATTGGAGGTGTCACATCTAACACTGATACAACTCAATTAGCTGAGACATTTTTTGAATCGGGATGTCAAACAAAGGTAATTGGACTTCCTGTAACATTAAATGGAGACTTGAAGAACCAGTTTGTGGAAACTGATGTTAGTTTTAACACAATATGTAAGGTGAATGCACAACTTATTAACAATTTTTGCACCGATGCATGGTCTGCAGAGAAGTATTATTACTTTATCTGACTGATGGGAAGAAATGCCTCCCATGTTACTCTGGAGTGTACCCTACAGTCACATCCTAACATGGTAATCCTTGGCGAGGAAGTGGCCACATAAAAAATGACTCTCTTCGATTTGACAACACAAATTTGTGATGCAGTTCAGGCCAGGGCAGAGCAAGATAAGTACCATGGGGTGATCCTTTTACCTGAGGGGCTTATAGAAAATATTCCTGAAGTGTATGCCCCATTATAGGAAATTCATGTTCTGTATGCTCAAGGTGTTTCTGTTGAAGACATTTCATCACGTCTTTCACCATGGGCATCTGCTTTATTTGAGTTTCTTCCTCCATTCATCAGGAAACAACTTCTCCTTCACCCTGAATCTGATGACTCGACATAGTTATCCTAGATTGAAACTTAGAAGCTTATGGCTCAGTTGGTGGAGACAGAAATGAACAAAAGATCGAAATCTGGCCAATATACTGGAAAGAAATTCAATGCTATTTGTCACTTCTTTGGCTATCAAGATCGAGGATCTTTACCATCAAACTTTGAATGTGACTATGCATATGCCCTTGGCCATGTTGCTTATCATCTCATAGGTGCTAGGTTGAATGGTTACATGGCAACTGTAACAAACCTGAAGAAGCCTGTATCCCAGTGGAAATGTGGTGGTGCTCCAATCACGGCAATGATGATTGTGAAGAGACGGCTACGGGGACAATGTGCCTCTCAGATTGGAAAGCCGGTTGTTCACCCTGCTAATGTGGATTTGAAGGGCAGGCCATATCAGTTGTTAATGCACAATGCAACATGATTTTTGATGGATGATATCTATAGGAATCCTATTCCTCTTCAGTTTGAGGGTCACGGGGCAAATGCAAAAACCATAACTTTATCTGTTGAAGACCATGATTATATTGGTCGGATTCAACAGTTGAGAAGTTATCTTGAAAAGGTGAGGGATATAGGAAAAGCAGTTCGTTGTAGAAGAGATCTCGTCCATGGTGTTGATGAAGATGAGGGAGAGTGCAAAGGCTTTCGAGGAAATATTTAAATGATCCTATTGTTATTGATCTTGTTAGTGAATCATCTCAGAAGTTGGCAGACAGAGTATCACTTTATTCTATTGTCGCATCCACCTATAGGAAATGCTCCATTATCAACCCATTCATAATTGAATATTCTAAAGGGGGAAAATGTATCATTTTCACTCAAACAAAGTGAGATGCAAGTAGTCTGTCAGTGGCACTGGGTCGAGTCCTTTCCTGTGAACCTTTGCATGGTGATATTTCACAGAATCAGCGAAGATAAGACTCTTGCTAGCTTTCGCGAGGGACATTTTAACGTGTTGATTGCTACTGATGTAGCTTCCCGTAGTCTTGATATTCCTAATGTTGATATGGTTATTCATTATGAACTCCCGACAACTTCATAGATTTTTGCGTATGGAGGCGAATCAAATGCATACATTGCTATAGACAGTTCGCTGGAAATTAGGATTTATTTGTGCTTTTAAATCAGTTCAGATTACTGTTATGATTAGTTAATGACGGTTGAAGTTAGTTCATTTTCAGTTAGGTATCTTATGACGCGGATTCAACCTCCTTGAGAGAGGGAATTTATATAAAGGTTCATCCATTGTAATAAATGAAGGAGGCTGGGGGAAACCTCTTTTGAAAGCGGAGTTATTTTGAAAACTCGGAATGGAGTAATACAGAAGAGCCATGTTCACTTGATATTGTGAGATTCATCACAGTCGATTCTTTTAGTATGTTCTTTGTTTTTTCATTGTCGTATTGTCTATCTCTTCCTTTATCAACTGAGTTAAAATTTGTTTGGAATTCATTTTACATGCTCCTTACACACAGTTGATATGTGTTGCATTTCGATGGTGACTGGTCAGAATTCACTCAAGATAAGTGCTCTGCATCTAGTTATTAGCCTTCAGTCTTTTTCCTCTAAAGTTGTAGTGAAAATTCATCCTTGTTAGATTCTTTCACTGTGATGGTCTTTTCCTTTTCTTTTTCTGCTACTATATCATGATTATCAATTGTTGAAAGATAAACTTACTTTGCCTCATTTTCCGCAAGTAATACGATCACTGCTATTATCTCTTTTCTTTGGTTTTCACTTGACTCCATCACCCAATAGGTATTTTCAAATCTGTGTAACCACCAACCTTATCAAAAATCTTCTCTGATAAGAAATCTGGCCTTCTTACTGTGATTACCGAATATTCTTGAGTAAAGCGCCCTTGGCTGTTGAGAGAACTCTCTCTGAGTGTATTAGGTCAGAAGTACACTCTAAATTGATTTTCAGGGATTAACTTGCTGCAACCCAAGTCAAGCTCTGAAAAACAAATAATTTTTTCTTTTAAAATGTGCTAAGGCTTGGCTCTATTATAGCCTAGAATCAACTCTTGCGACAACATTTTTTGGCGCCATTTCCGGGAACGAAGGACAAAGTTATCTTCCCTGGGGTATGACAAAGGTTCGGATCTAGCTCCTGATGGTGAACACAGGATAGACATTCGATTGGTTGTGATTGTTCACCTGGCGACTCCATGGTTCGTAGACTCTACATGTTTTCATTGGTGACTCCACCGGTCTTAAATGACGAATTCGTCCGCTGCTCGGATCGCTGCAAGGTGCTAAGTGACGAGGTTCAGAGTTTTGCAGGTCACCTTATTAATAAAGGCACGTGGTCTACCGTTCTTGGCGCTTTACGGGAAAGCACCATCCCTAGATGGAGCCTATGTTGTAACAGATGTTGGAAATTTCTCTACCCACTGTCTTCATCCCAAATGTATTTGAGGATCGCATCAAGCTTATAAATTAACTAGGGATCTCAACTCCAAATTATCTCTAAATTGCATCAAATTGTTGAAGGCCTTGTAGGGCCTTTTGGGAAGAAAGTTCGTGTTCTGTGGTCTCTCACTGTAAGTATAACATCTCTTTTTTAAATGTGGCACATGTTGGCTGTATTTCTGCTCTGGAGACTCCATGTATCATAAAATCAGTTCGAAGCTGACTTCACTAGTGACAAATCCAGGGATTCAAGAGCCAAAAGGTGTTGTGACAGTTGCAAGCAATTTTGAAGTCTCTTATGCTACAAATCGACAAATCTCTATTTCGAAAGTACAACATGACGTACATTACCGTGAAGGTGGTCGCTGATAGGTCTATTTGCTTAGAGAACAATTGAAATAACAGATGATATTCTTAAGACCTATCATAATCAAGGTGGATATGATCTTCTTGGTAGAAGAAAAGATCAGATAAGGACAACTCCCCAAGTGAATGCAGCATTAGCTGCATGCCAAGATTTGAAGTTGGATGGACTTATTATCATTGGAGGTGTCACATCTAACACTGATGCAGCTCAATTAGCTGAGACATTTTTTGAATCAGGATGTCAAACAAAGGTAATTGGACTTCCTGTAACATTAAATGGAGACCTGAAGAACCAGTTTGTGGAAACTGATGTTGGTTTTAACACAATATGTAAGGTGAATGCACAACTTCTTAGCAATGTTTGCATTGATGCATGGTCTGCAGAGAAGTATTATTACTTTATCTGACTGATGAGAAGAAAGGCCTCCCATGTTACTCTGGAGTGTACCCTACAGTCACATCCAAACATGGTAATCCTTGAAGAGGAAGTGGCCACATAAAAAATGACTCTCTTTGATTTGAAAACACAAATTTGTGATGCAGTTCAGGCCAGGGCAGAGCAAGATAAGTATCATGGGGTGATCCTTTTACCTGAGGGGATTATAGAAAATATTCCCGAAGTGTATGCCCTATTACAGGAAATTCATGTTCTGTATGCTCAAGGTGTTTCTATTGAAGACATTTCATCACGTCTTTCACCATGGGCATCTGCTTTATTTGAGTTTCTGCCTCCATTCATCAGGAAACAACTTCTCCTTCTCCCTGAATCTGATGACTCAGCATAGTTATCCCAGATTGAAACTTAGAAGCTTATGGCTCAGTTGGTGGAGACAGAAATGAACAAAAGACTGAAATATGGTCAATATACTGGAAATAAATTCAATGCTATTTGTCACTTCTTTGGCTATCAAGCTCGAGGATCTTTACCATCAAACTTTGACTGTGACTATGTATATTCCCTTGGCCATGTTTCTTATCATCTCATAGGTGTTGGGTTGAATGGTTACATGGCAACTGTAACAAACTTGAAGAATCCTGTATCCCAGTGGAAATGTGGTGGTGCTCCAATCACGACAATGATGACTGTGAAGAGATGGCTATGGAGATGACATGCCTGTCAGATTGGAAAGCCAGTTGTTCACCCTACTAATGTGGATTTGAAGGGTAGGCCATATCAATTGTTAATGCGCAATGAAACACGATTTTTGATGGATGATATCTATAGGAATCCTAGTCCTCTTCAGTTTGAGGGTCCCAGGGCAAATGCAAAAACCATAACCTTATCTGTTGAAGACTAGGATTATATTGGTCGGATTCAATAGTTAAGAAGTTATCTTGACAAGGTGAGGGATATAGGAAAAGTAGTTCACTGCAAAAGAGATCGCGTCCATGGTGTTGATGAAGATGAGGGAGAGTGCAGAGGCTTTCGAGGAAATATTTAAATGATCCTATTGTTATTGATCTTGTTGGTGAATCATCTCAGAAGTTGGCAGATGGAATATCACTTTATTCTATTGCCGCATCCACCTATGGGAAACGCTCCATTATCAACCCATTCATAATTGAATATGCTAAAGGGGGGAAATGTATCATTTTCACTCAAACAAAGCGAGTTGCAGATAGTCTGTCAGTGGCATCGGGTCAGGTCCTTTCCTATGAACCTTTGCATGGTGATATTTCATAGAATCAACGAAGAGAAGACTCTTGCTAGCTTTCGTGAGGGACGTTTTAACGTGTTGATTTCTACTGATGTAGCTTCACGTAGTCTTGATATTCCTAATTTTGATCTGGTTATTCATTATGAACTCCCGACAACTTCAGAGATTTTTGCGCATGGAGGCGAATCAAATGCATACACTGCTATAGACAGTTCGCTGGAAATTAGGATTTATTTGTGCTTTTAAATTAGTTTGGATTACTATTATGATTAGTTAAAGACGGTTGAAGTTAGTTCATTTTTAGTTAGGTATCCTATGACGCGGATTCAACCTCCTTGAGAGAGGGAATTTATATAAAGGTTCAACCATTGTAATAAACGAAGGAGGTTGGGGGAAAACTCTTTTGAAGAGAGCTCCTTTTGAAAGCGGAGTTATTTTGAAAACCCGGAATGGAGTAATACAGAAGAGCCATATTCACTTGATATTGTGAGATTCATCACAGTCGATTCTTTCAGTATGTTCTTTGTTTTTTCATTGTCGTATTGTCTATCTCTTCCTTTATCAACTGAGTTAAAATTTGTTTGGAATTCATTTTACATGCTCCTTACACACAGTTGATATGTGTTGCGTTTCGATGGTGACTAGTCAGAATTCACTCAAGATAAGTGCTCTGCATCTAGTTATTAGCCTTCAGTCTTTTTCCTCTAAAGTTGTAGTGAAAATTCATCCTTGTTAGATGCTTTCACTGTGATGGTCTTTTCGTTTTCTTTTTCTGCTACTATATCATGATTATCAATTGTTGAAAGATAGACTTACTTTGCCTCATTTTCTGCAAGTAATACGATCACTGCTATTATCTATTTTCAATGGTTTTCACTTGACTCCATCACCCAATAGGTCTTTTCAAATCTGTGTAACCACCAACCTTATCAAAAATATTCTCTGATAAGAAATCTGGCCTTCTTACTGTGATTACTAAATATTCTTGAGTAAAGAGCCCTTGGCTGTTGAGAGAACTCTCTCTGAGTGTATCAGGTCAGAAGTACACTCTAAATCGATTTTCAGGGATTGGCTTGCTGCAACCCAAGTCAAGCTCCGAACAACAAATAATTTTTTCTTTCAAAATGTGCTAAGGCTTGGCTCTATTACATCTTAGAGTCAACTCTTGCGACAACATTTTTTGGCATCGTTGTCGGGGATGTAGGACGAAGTTATCTTCCCTGGGGTATGAAAAAGGTTTGGATCTATCTCCTGATGGTGAACACGGGATAGACGTTCGATTGGCTTTGATTGTTCACCTAGCGACTCTATGGTTCGTAGACTCTACATGTTTTCGTTGGCGACTCCACCGGTCTTAAATGATGAATTTGTTTGCTGCTCGGATTGTTGCAAGGCGCTAAGTGACAAGGTTCAAAGTTTTGCAGGTCCCCTTATTAATGCAGGCACGTGGTCTACCGTTCTTGGCGCTTTACGGGAAAGCACCATCCCTAGATGGAGCCTATCTTGTAACAGATGTTGGAAATTTCTCTACCCAATGTCTTCATCCCAAATGTGTTTGAGGATCGCATCAAGCTTATAAATTAACTAGGGATCTCAACTCCAAATTATCTCTAACTTGCATCAGATTGTTGAAGGCCTTGTAGGGCCTTTTGGGAAGAAAATTCATGTTCTGGGGTCTCTCACTGTAAGTATAACGTCTCTTTTTTACATGTGGCACATGTTGGTTGTATTTCTACTCTAGAGACTCCATGTATCATAAAATCGGTTCGAAGGTGACTTCACTGGCGAAAAATCCAGGGATTCAAGAGCCAAAAGGTGTTGTGACAGTTGCAAGCAATTTTGAAGTCTCTTATGCTGCAAATCAACAAATCTCTATTTCGAAAGTACAACATGACGTACATTACCATGAAGGTGGTCGCTGATAGGTCTATTTGCTTAGAGAACAATTGAAATAACAGATGATATTCTTAAGACCTATCATAATCAAGGTGGATATGATCTTCTTGGTAGAACAAAAGATCAGATAAGGACAACTCCCCAAGTGAATGCAGCATTAGCTGCATGCCAAGATTTGAAGTTGGATGGACTTATTATCATTGGAGGTGTCACATATAACACTGATGCAGCTCAATTAGCTGAGACATTTTTTGAATCAGGATGTCAAACAAAGGTAATTGGACTTCCTTTAACATTAAATGGAGACCTGAAGAACCAGTTTGTGGAAACCGATGTTGGTTTTAACACAATATGTAAGGTGAATGCACAACTTATTAGCAATGTTTGCACCGATGCATGGTCTGCAGAGAAGTATTATTACTTTATCTGACTGATGGGAAGAAAGGCCTCCCATGTTACTCTGGAGTGTACCCTACAGTCACATCCTAACATGGTAATCCTTGGTGAGGAAGTGGCCACATAAAAAATGACTCTCTTTGATTTGACAACACAAATTTGTGATGCAGTTCAGGCCAGAGTAGAGCAAGGTAAGTATCATGGGGTGATCCTTTTACCTAAGGGGCTTATACAAAATATTCCTAAAGTGTATGCCCTATTATAGGAAATTCATGTTCTGTATGCTCAAGGTGTTTTTGTTGAAGACATTTCATCATGTCCTTCACCATGGGCATCTGCTTTATTTGAGTTTCTGCCTCCATTCATCAGGAAATAGCTTCTCCTTCACCCTGAATCTGATGACTCAACACAGTTATCCCATATTGAAACTTAGAATCATATGGCTCAGTTGGTGGAGATAGAAATGAACAAAAGACTGAAATCTGGCCAATATACTGGAAATAAATTCAATGCTATTTGTCACTTCTTTGGCTATCAAGCTCGAGGATCTTTACCATCAAACTTTGACTGTAACTATGAATATTCCCTTGGCCATGTTGCTTATCATCTCATAGGTGTTGGGTTGAATGGTTACATGGAAACTATAACAAACCTGAAGAAGCCTGTATCCCATTGGAAATGTGGTGGTGCTCCAATCACGACAATGATGATTGTGAAGATATGGCTACGGGGATGACATGCCTCTTAGATTCGAAAGCCATCTGTTCACCCTCCTAATGTGGATTTGAAGGGCAGGCCATATCAGTTGTTAATGCACAATGCAACACGATTTTTTATGGATGATATCTATAGGAATCCTCGTCCTCTTCAGTTTGAGGGTCCCAGGGAAAATGCAAAAACCATAACCTTATCTATTGAAGACCAGGATTATATTGGTCAGATTCAATAGTTGAGAAGTTATCTTGACAAGGTGAGGGATATAGGAAAAGCAGTTCACTGCAGAAGAGATCTCGTCCATGGTGTTGATGAAGATGAGGGAGAGTGCAGAGGATTTCGAGGAAATATTTAAATGATCCTATTATTATTGATCTTGTTGGTGAATCATCTCAGAAGTTGGCAGATGGAATATCACTTTATTCTATTGCCGCATCCACCTATGGGAAACTCTCCATTATCAACCCATTCATAATTGAATAGGATAAAGTGGGGAAATGTATCGTTTTCACTCAAACAAAGCGAGATGCAGATATTCTGTCAGTGGCACTGGGTTGGGTCCTTTCCTGTGAACCTTTGCATGGTGATATTTCACAGAATCAACGAAGAGAAGACTCATGCTAGCTGTTGCGAGGGACGTTTTAACATGCTGATTGCTACTGATGTAGCTTCCCGTAGTCTTGATATTCCTAATGTTGATCTAGTTATTCATTATGAACTCTCAACAACTTCAGAGATTTTTGTGCATGGAGGCGAATCAAATGCATACACTGCTATAGACAGTTCGCTGGAAATTAGGATTTATTTGTGCTTTTAAATCAGTTTGTATTACTGTTATGATTAGTTAAAGACGGTTGAAGTTAGTTCATTTTCAGTTAGGTATCCTATGACGCAGATTCAACCTCCTTGAGAGAGGGAATTTATATAAAGGTTCATCCATTGTAATAAACGAAGGAGGCTGGGGGAAAACTCTTTTGAAGGGAGCTCCTTTTGAAAGCGGAGTTATTTTGAAAACCCGGAATGGAGTAATACATAAGAGCCATGTTTACTTGATATTGTGAGATTCATCACAGTCGATTCTTTCAGTATGTTCTTTGTTTTTTCATTGTCGTATTGTCTATCTCTTCCTTTATCAACTGAGTTAAAATTTGTTTGGAATTCATTTTACATGCTCCTTACACACAGTTGATATGTGTTGTGTTTCGATGGTGACTAGTCAGAATTCACACAAGATAAGTGCTCTGCATCTAGTTATTAGCCTTCAGTCTTTTTCCTCTAAAGTTGTAGTGAAAATTCATCCTTGTTAGATGATTTCACTGTGATGGTCATTTCCTTTTCTTTTTCTGCTACTATATCATGATTATCAATTGCTGAAAGATAGACTTACTTTGTCTCATTTTACGCAAGTAATACGATCACTGCTATTATCTCTTTTCTTTGGTTTTCACTCGACTCCATCGCCCAATAGGTCTTTTCAAATCTGTGTAACCACCAACCTTATCAAAAAATTTCTCTGATAAGAAATTTGGCCTTCTTACTGTGATTACTAAATGCTCTTTAGTAAAGAGCCCTTGGCTGTTGAGAGAACTCTCTTTGAGTGTATTAGGTTAGAAGTACACTCTAAATCGATTTTCAGGGATTGGCTTACTGCAACCCAAGTCAAGCTACGAACAACAAATAATTTTTTCTTTTAAAATGTGCTAAGGCTTGGCTCTATTACATCCTAGAGTCAACTCTTGCGACAACATCGACCATCAAGACAGGAAGGCACAGGGAAGGAAAACTACTTTATGATGGTGGTTGACGATTACTCCAGACTTACTTGGGTTGATTTTCTCAAAGAAAAATATGAAGCATTTGAGAAATTTAAAATATTTAAGGTTTTAACTGAGAATCAAACAGGAAAGAGGTTAAAGGCAGTAAGATCAGACATAGGAGGAGAATTTATGTCAAGTGATTTCAAGGAATTTTATGATAAACATGGGATCAAGAGAGAATACACAATCCCAATAACTCCACATCAAAATGGAGTAGTTGAGAGGCAAAACAGAACAGTTCAGAAAATGGCTAGGTCAATGATGAATGAGAAGAACATTGGTCAAACTTATTGGGTATAAGATGTTGGAAGATTGGTTGTTTTCATTGATGTCAACCCTAGTCATGGGTTTTGGACCACAAGATTGATGAAGTTATTTGGACATGAAGGAAAATGCACATGCAGATACAACACCCATGGATGTATAGTATACATCATGTTGTTTCCGGTGGTATGTGGCGCATCACGTGGATCCTCATGGTTGAGGAGAAATGAATTTTTGAAGATGACAAAGTGAATTGTACATGTAGGCCCTGAAGATAATTAAAGAAAAGAATTACAAAATAAGAAAGTGTCAGGTCGGCCCTATTGTTAAAAGGAAGTG
>ML791576.1:74726-96032 GCA_009831015.1 Picea engelmannii | reverse complement strand
GGTTTCCTCAGGAAATATCTGTCTCTGTATATTTCATGTGTGTGATTGATGTTTAATATTCTATTTCTTACGTCTCTGCATCATTGTGGTCGTCATTGAGTGTTTTGTGAAGAGTTTAAAATGGGTATAATATTTTAAGCACAGTAACAATTGATTCACCCCCCCCCCCTCTTAGTTGTCCAACAGAAGTTTCAGACTGTGTGGGATCGTCTTGCAGTGAAGAACACAATTTCCTAACAACTGCCATTTTCTTCTTTTGATACATTATCTTTTGAGGGGGAGTTTTGTTCCCATGTGGTTTTCCTTCTTTCATCACTTTTATTCAGTTTTCATTAGTTGCATTGTACATGAGTACCTA
The DNA here is from genome assembly GCA_009831015.1 of Picea engelmannii. Lineage (NCBI taxonomy): Eukaryota > Viridiplantae > Streptophyta > Pinopsida > Pinales > Pinaceae > Picea > Picea engelmannii. Next base: position 95,674 of record ML791576.1, on the reverse strand, counting down.
AAATGGCCTAGTAGTCGGGACTCATTTTTTACTCGATAGTGATGTTCAGAGGGGGTGTTGGAAATTTTTTTATTTTCAGCACACTAGTTCAGTGGGAGTTAACTGACTAGTTCTATTTTAGACTTTCTAATTTTATACCATCACTATTATGCATGCATTCCTAATTATAGGATGTCATTGCCTATATGAGTGAAGATCACTCACTCATTGATTAGATCATAATATACATTGGTTCTCATTCTTCATTGTGTATCTCTCTTCCTTTTCTTGATAAGTTTTGTTTGTGTATGCTTTAGCTAAGTCTCCTGTGTAGGTTTCCATGAAACACTGACAGTTACAACTAATAACCCTTACCAATTTTTTAAAATAAATTTTAATTATAAAATGGTAAAATAGTTTTGTTAAAGTACAATCATAATATACATGTAATGATAATATTAGAATCCACAAATATATGTATGTTTGTTTGTGTATTAAAATATTGGGGAAAAACTATAGAGTTTTTATTTTTTTATTTTAGTATGTTAATAAACTACAAAAAATAATAAAATTATAAATATTTTGAAAATGAAAGATTTATTTTTCATTCTTTAATTATTAGTATGATATAAAATGTTATAAATCCATCTTAATCTAATTTTATGAAATATTAAAAGATATAAAAAAATAAATTAAAGTAGAAATTTATAAGTTCTTAAAAAATTGAAGTTAAGATGAATCTATGTTGGTTTATTTAATTATTATATTGCTTTTCTCATAAGGATGGTTAGATTTTGTATTAGAGAAAATCAGCACTGCATCGTACAACAATGTAATACAAAATAGAGTAATGGTCACAATTAGATGACAATAAAACAAAATGGTCCTTTCAAAAAATTATAATAGAGCCTACTATTATTCAAAATAAGCAGTCTTGGCAAGTATACTACCATACAGACTAAGAAAGAAATACTATAACTCTACAAAACATAGTAACTATAATTATAAAAGATGAAAGCTAAAACATATACCTACTTGAGTCCACTTGATTCTCCATTGACGTGTCCTTTGTGCATATGCCCACTTCATCATGTTCCAAACATTGATAGCTCCTATAGAATACTCTGTGGCTAAGTTTGTGGCATGCTCTACAATAATTATTCATTATGGACTCAAGAGAAACCATAAAGTGACAAGTCACCAACATATGCACTAGTTGTAGGAACAATGAATGAATTATCCCCGAAGGGAGGTGTAGATATACTACTATTATGTTAACCATTGACTTTGTTTTTCCCAATTGATTATCCAATTCTAAAAACTATGAGTCTCTGGCATGAAGGAATAGAATTCCTTCTCCATGTCCCTAAGCTCCAACAACTAAGACATCTTTTTCACGGTGCAATCATCTCTAACTTTATTTTCAACCATTGGATTTTGGTTACATTCCTCTAGCCATCATTCCACATAATGGTGGATTTCATCACACTACAACTCCTCGACAACCTCTTTCTCACATCTCTAGAGGCCTGTTAGACCTCCTGCAAGTTGCATAGTATGCAATAATGGTGTCAACAATGGAAATGCACCATTTTGACAAGATAATGCCAACCCAAAAGGTAAATCTTAAAAAACCACCAAAGTGTTGATGTTTTGGTAGTTGTGGGAGGATCTTTCCCCCTTAGATGAACTTTCTTAGATGCAGAGAAGATTCTAGAAGCAAGAGATCCATTGATCAGATATTGAAATACCCTAAAAGAGAAGCCAACCCAGAAGAATAAAGGAATAATGAAAAGACACATGTCCGGAGAAGAAGTCGGTCGATTCTAGTGGCTAGGAAGACTATAAATAGAGGACATCTTGGATTATTTGTTCACTCACTCACACGCTTTCAGCTACACAGAAGAAAGGTGCAAATTTGGAGGAGGTGACACAGTAGCTGCAGTTGCACAATTTATTATTGCTCAGTAGTTTGTTATCTCTCTGTTGTGCGCTACTCCTTGAGGAGGTGCACTACCTTTGTATGGTGTTGTTGTTGGAGTTAGGGTGGTATTTCTGGTTAAGATATCGCTTGTTTTAGGGTTTATGTTATTGGAATTTGTTTGTGAACATAATCTATCTAAGAAAGGTTGTTGGGTTTTTCCCCCATTATGGGTTTTACCAGAATAAATCTCTTGTGTTCTTTTCTGTCTCCTATTTATGTTGCTACTGCTCAGTACATGATATATATGTCAATTTTAATGAAGTAAAAGAAGACTAGTAACACTAATTCTCCATAAATAAGGAAAATCCAACATGATATCAGAGTCGGTTACCTTCGGAGCAATTTGACCACTGGAAGGAAAGATCGCTACAACGACACCTTACAACACCTTGCAGCTGCAATACTTTTTCAAGCTCGTTGAGAACTATCCCAAAGACATTGGGAATAATTCCTTCATAGAATAGTGCGCCCTAACCTAGCGCACCCCTGACTCTCAACGTGTAGTTTGGTGAAGTTTGAAAAATCAAGGTTTTTCAATGCTAGGGTTTCTACTGACGAAAATGTCAATCGATATGAGAGTTGAAGATAGATTGGATAGAGTAGATAACTTTAGATCCTAGAAGCATAGAATACAACTCATTATAGAAGAGAATCAATTATGGTATCATGTTAAGAGAATGCTTCCAGAACCTGAAGATGAAGAAGAAAAGGAAAAGTTCAAGAAGAATGAGGTCAAGGCCAAGAGGATCTTAACAGACACAATCAAGGATCACCTGATACCCAATGTATCAGAACTAAATACTACAAAATAATATGTTTGATTCCCTAACCAGACTCTATGAAAGTAAGAATACCATTCGAAAGCTTACCCTACGATATCAACTCAGAAATGTGACTATGAATAAGTCAGAGACAATAGCCAACTTCTTTACAAAGATCTCGTAGATCAAAAACTAGTTGGCAGCCATTGGACATCCAATAGAAGATGTTGAACTAGTAACCACTACGCTAAATGGTTTCTCTCCATCTTGGGACCCATTTGTCCAAGGAATTTGTGCAAGAAAGAAGTTGCCCAAGTTTGACAATTTATGGGCAGATTGATCTAAGGAGGAATCTAGATTGATGTCCAAGAAACAAAAGGTATATGATGAGGAAAACCAAGCACTTGTAGCACAATTGAAGAAGAGAAAGGAAAGAGAAGGAAGTCCAAGGAAGTATAAGAAGCCACATCGTAAGAGGGATATGTCAAAGGTTCAATGCTTCAATTGCAAGAAGATGTGATATTATGCCACACAATGTCCTCACAAACATGAGAAGGAAAATAAGAAGAAGCACCATGCACATGTAGATGATTTTGAAGAACACAAACCCAAAGATGAAGAATTCATATTCATTTTAGGACTCACTGGAACCATCACCGAACAAAGTGATACTTGGTTCATAGATAGTGGTTCTTCCAATAATATCACCAGATTCAAAAAATCTCTATCAAAATTAACATAAAAGGACTCCTCACTTCAAGTGGTGCTTGGAGACGATTCCAAGTATGTAATAAAAGGCGTTGGAGAAACCTCTTTACAACGTGACTCAGGTAACCCTATTTCAATTAAATATATAATATTTGTACAAGGTTTAAAGAAGAACCTTCTATCTATTTCATCTTTAGAAGATAAAGGTTTTAGGGTATCTTTTGTGGATGGCCAAGTCCTTCTATGGCCCAAGAATTCAAGCATAAATAAAGCCACTGTGATTGGTGTCCGAGAGGAAGGATTGTATAAGTTGAAGGGACACTAAGAAAAATTCCTTGTACACAATAGTGCTAGTTCCCGTGAACTATGGCACCAACGGATTTCTCACTTGAAATATAGAGCATTACCATTTTTGAGCAAAATGGTTACAGGTCTACCAAAAATCCAGATAGACCATGACGGAGTATGCAAATATTGTACACTTGGAAATAATTTCAAGGGAATATTTACAAGCAGTGATACCAGATCCAAAGGTATTTTGGACATCATACACTCCGATGTATGCAGACAGATGATGGTGCCATCACTTGGAAAATTTATATACTATGTTTTGTTCATAGATGACTATTCCAGGAAGACATGGATCTACTTCTTGAAATAAAAAGATGAATTTCTTAACAAGTTTCAATAGTTCAAGGATTTAGTTGAGAATCTCTTTGTGACGAAGATTAAATTTTTGAGATCTAACAATGGAGGTGAGTACACCTCAAATGAGTTTAAATAATTTTTCCAATAAGTAGGGATTAAGAGGGAGCTTACAACTCCCTACAACCCCAAGCATAATGGGGTTGCATAAAGAAAGAACATATCCATCATAGAAGCAAAAAAAATGATGATACATGAACATGACCTACCCATGCACTTATGATCAGAAGCATCCAGTAGGATTGTATACGTGAAAAAAATAAGCCCTCATAAGATATTGAGGAACAAGACACCTAAAGAGGTGTTCACTAGAAAGAAGCCATAAGTCATTCACTTGGGGATTTTTGGTTGTCCAGTGTTTATAAATGTTCCCAAGGAAAAGAGAACGAAATTGGAACCTTCAGGAAAGAAGGGCACATTCATTGGATACAGTGAGACTTTGAAGGATTATAGAATTTACATTCTAGGGCAGAGACAGATTGAGATCATCCCGGATGTAACATTTGATGCAGATGAATCCTTTAGAAGATCAAGGGAATCTCACATAGATGAGGACTGAATAAAGCAATAGGCTCCCAAAGATGTAGTCATGGTAGACTCTACACCTGAAGAAACCATCCCAGAAGTTCAAAATGATATGGTAGAGTCAGAAAGACCTATATATCTACCTGAAGAAGTTGTGGCTACCAAGAAGAGAGTAGCTTGGCTTCAGAACACCTTGCAGGAAGCTGAAGGGCATGTAGCTTCCAAAGGATCCTTTAGAGAAAGTAAGATACCACACAATTTTTCCATCTATGCCACATTAATGAGCAACATCATTGATTCAGAACCTTCCACTTTTGAAGAAGTTATTGAGAAGCCAGAATGAAAGGATTCCATGATGCAAGAGTATCAGTCCATCATGAATAATGATATATGGGAGGTCATTCTGAGACCATAAGGGAAGTCAGTTGTGACTTCCAAATGGATCTAAAAGATCAAGCATGTTGCATATGGAAACATAGAGAAGTACAATGAAAGGTTTGTGGCTAGAGGGTTCTCTCAAAAAGAGAGATAAGAATATGACAAAACCTTTGTTGATGTAGAAAAATACACTTCCACTAGATCAATCATTGTGATTTCTTCTGCAATGGAATGGAAATTACACCAGATGGACATCAAGATTGCTTTCTTGAATGGTGTAATAGAGGAAGATGTGTACATGGAATAGCCACAATGCTTCATGATCCATGGGAAGGAGTCCCATGTGTGCAGACTAAAAAAGGATTTGTACAGGCTGAAGCATGCACCTAGGGCATGGTATGCTAGGATAGATGGATATTTGATGAGCTTGGGATTTACCAAGTGTGAGGCAGATCCTAATCTTTACTATAAGGTTGAGGATGGATTCCCATTGATATTGGTTCTATATGTATATGACATGTTTCTAACAGGGGACTAGAGGATCATTGATGGGTGTAAGAGGGAGCTCGCTTCATAGTTCGAGATGAAGGATCTAGGTGTGATGCATTACTTCTTGGGATTGGAAGTTTGGCAGAGATCAGATGAGATTTTCCTTAGCCAAGGAAAATATATTGTTGAGATCTTGAAGAAATTAAGGATGTTGGACTGCAAGTCCATGACCACACCTGTGACGATAAATCTGAATCTCTTGAGTGAAAAATCTTCAGATTTGGTGGATCCCACGATGTACAAATAGTTGGTTTGATCCTTGATGTACTTGGTTAAGACTAGGCCATACATATGATTTGTAGTAAATTCCTTGAGTCAACAAATGGTTGAACCTAGATAGGTACATTGGATGGCATCAAATCATATGTTGAGGTACCTTCACGGTACGGTTGGATATGGATTGAGATATATCTCAAGTGGAGATGTGAAACTGCAGGGATATACAGATTCTGACTGGGCACGAAGTGCAGTGGATAAGAAGAGTACTTCCATATGTTGTTTTAGTCTAGGATCAGCCATGATCTCATGGTTGAGCAAGAAGAAGACATCAGTGGCACTTAGTACATCAGAATTAGAGTACATCACTGCAAGCGTGGAAAGCCATGAAGCAGTGTGGCTTCAGAAGTTGCTAGCTGAGATATTTGATCTAAAATTGGAGCTAACTTTGATACATTGTGACAATAAAAGTGCATGAAGCTTACCAAGAACCATGAATTCCATGATAGGTCTAAGCATATAGAGATAAAATATCATTGCATCTGAGACATGGTGCAGAGAGGAGTTGTGGAGCTCTAGTACATATCCACGGATGAGCAGATAGCAGACATCCTTACCAAGCCCTTGTTAAGAGTGAAGTATGAGTACTTCAAGGACAATCTTGGAGTGTTGTTGAATGTCCACCCTCATTGAGAGGGAGGTGTGTTGTTTCTTCTCATGTTGGCTAACCCCTCTAGCCAAGGGTTCCCTAGATCAATCACATGAGATGACTGAGGGGGAAATGCACTATCGTACATGCTGAGAGAAGAAACATCACACACGTAGTCGTAAGACTATGGAAAATACTATGTGATTCTGGATAGTAGTTGTGTGCGAAGTTAGTGGTTTTGTACCACTGACAGAGACTGTGTGTCTCTATATAGTAGTTGTGTGCTACTACGGTGTATGTGTTCCACTGGCAGAGGTTGTGTGACCCTGGACAGTAGTTGTGTGCTACTTCAATGGTTGTGTACCACTGGCGAAGACTGTGTGTCTCTGGACAGTAGTTGTGTGCTACTACGATGGATGTGTTCCACTGGAGGAGGTTTTGTGACTCCAGACAGTAGTTGTGTGCTACTTTGGTGGATGTGTTCCACTGGTGGAGGCTATGTGACTCCGGACAGTAGTCATGTGCTACTATAATGGATGTGTTCCACTGGAAGTGATTGTGTGTCACCGGATAATAGTTGTTTACTACTTGCCAGTAGTTGTGATCTATTGGATGAGATTGTAGTAGTTGTGTGCCTCTATTTTATTGTCATGGAGACTACCAAATCATTTGGATGTAGATTTGTGTGCTACCATTTGATCACAAAGACTGTGTTTAATGATTTGAGCTACTAAAGGCATTGTAGCAGTCGTGTTCCTACTAGAAGATTATAGAGTAGTCAGTGGACTACCAGATGAAGACATCGTGAAAGATGCCTCCCTAGATAAGAGGGAGTTTTGATGTTTTGGTAGCTGCGGGAGGATATTTCCCTCCTAGATGACCTTTCTTAGATGAAGAGAAGATTTTGAAACCAAGAGATCCATTGAAAATATATTGAAATACCCTAGAAGAGAAGTCGGCCTAGAAGAATAAAGGAATAATGAAAAGACACATGTCCAGAGAAGAAGTTGGCCGAGTCTAGTGGCAAGGAAGACTATAAATAGAGGATTTCTTGGCTCATTTGTTCATTCATTCATACTCTCCCAGCTACATAAAAGCAAGGCGCAAGTTTGGAGAAGGTGACGTAGTATTTGCAGTTGCATAGTTTATTATTGCTCAGTCTTTGGTATCTCTCTCTTGTGTGTTACTCCTTGAGGAGGTGTGCTACCTTTGTATGGTGCTACTGCTGCAACTGGGGCGGTATTTATGGTTAAGCTATCACTTATGCTCATTTTTTTCTGATTTGACTTTCTTTATGAGCATAATCTATCTAAGAAAGGTTTTTGGGTTTTTCCCCCATTTGGGGTTTTCCCGGGATAAATCTTTTGTGTTCTTTTTTGTCTCTTGTTTATGTTGCTACTGCTCATTACATGATATATATGTTAATGGTAATGAAGTAAAAGAATACTAGTAACACTAATTCTCTGTAAATAAGGAAAATCCAACACAAAGTCCAACCAAGCTTGCATTTGCCTAAGCCCCTCCAAACACAATCACATTTTCTCTATTGAAGAGATCAAGAGTGGATCCAAGGTATAAAACCCAAAGTTTTTCTAGAACTATTTCCATATTAAAACTTCATGAAAATACCAACAAGTAATTGGTATAATTCATATGTTTACATGACGGCTTGAGTATGATATGATATGGTGCAGGTTAGGAAATTAACTTCATGTAATTTCTAAGATCCATGATGGAACACATATGCATGGTCCTTCAACTTAAATGAAAGATATTTCGTTCTAGGGGTGTGAAGGTTAGCACCCTCCCCCCATTAAATCTAACCATACATTCCCTTGGTTGCATCCCTAGATTAGATTATGCATCCACCATTCCATTTTGAGTTCTTCAAACTTGAGAAAAAGATTTTTTTGCAAAAATGAGAATTAAAGAGATAATCATCTATGTTAAAATGGATAACTTGATGTCATGTTAACAAGTATTCTTATCCAACTATTGGATGGTGATGGAGGATTCAACAATCACTAATACTTGGGACACATCCTTCTCCTTTAGCAATGTGAGACCTTGAAAAAATATGAAAGTCTTTGTTTCATTATTGGACAATGTCCTTAATCTCATGCATATTCAATTTATTTCATCCTTCAAGGTTAAATATATCCCCCCACCCCACCCCCTTATTTTTATTTTAATTTAATTTAATGATATCTTTTTTTTTCAATTTTTTTTATTATAATTTGCTAAGAATTTACGTTACACATATCAATTATACCAAATTATAATATATTTCACTATTCTTAATATAGTTACATTTCCTTTGACAGTTTTTGTAGAAATGTTGGGATTTTGTGCAGAAAGAATGGGTTCTAAATAAGAAGATACGAGTATAGCAAAATATGGAGAGCAAGTTGAGAGAAAACTTTTTTCCAACGATTTTTAGGAAATGTTGTCTAGGAAAGTGCATAATTTAAGGCGTGGGAACATAGTCTACAAAAATAAATCACCGAATTTTACAAAATTTTTATTAGCACTAATATTTAGGAGCTAGAAGACCAAATAATATTTAAATATAAAAACAACTTGAAATTTCATATTCAAAATGAATTGAATTCATAGACTATGTTATGTACAAGAGGCATACCAGTTAGCATTGAAAGTAAAGGCCAAAATGGCCAAAATAGGTGAAAATTCTAATAATAATGGAGATTAAAGGTCACATTATAGAGTCCAAGGTAGAGGTAGAGGTGGCTTCTGTGGATGTGAACATGAAGAGAATCATGGTAAACCTTGTTTCTATGTGTGGAGAAGAAGGGAACATAGTTTACCTGTCCAAAAAGAGCATATTGTAACCAAGGAGAATGATGAGCACAACTGTCACAAGTAGAGGCACTAGCAAAGAGGTAAATAGAAGTAGGGGAAATTTTAGTGGATAAATTTCAACCATGGGCTATTTTTCCATGATTTTTACCAAAAAAAAAAAAAAAAGGGCAATTTCCATTTTTCCTAAAAATGATTCACCCAAATTCTACAAGATAAAAAAAAATTACCTCGAAAATTGACAAAATTTTATATAAACTATATAAAATCCTTAGAATTTTGAATATTTTTACAAAAGTATCGCCAAATATTTTACACTTTGCACATGAAGGACTAGTAATATTCGTCATGGTTTTATACATTTTAAAATAATTTTATATCCTTAAAATTATCCCTGAATAAAAGAAGAAGAAAAACAACACTAGGAAGAAGGGGAAATTTAATAATGAGATGTGTGCATGCAACAATGGAACAACACAATACCTAGTAAGATAAATGGACTAGAAAATGTATTTTCTGGATGAAGTGCATATACGAGCATAAGTGTTTCCATGTTATTATTGATTTTGGATGTACAAACAATATTTAGTGGTAGATATGGTAGAGAATCTAGTGTTAGTAAAACATAAACACCCTAAGCCTTATAATGTTTCTTGGTTTCAAAGAGGGTGTGAAGTGTTAGTAATTGATCAAGGCATGGTTTGATAAATAGTTTATGCTAGAAAATCCATCAGGGAATCCTATAGAGAGTCCCTAAAAGATGACAAGATAAATAGTTACAAAGCCCTAATTAAAAGGGGAAAACAAGATATTACATAAATAGAAAGCAAGAGAATATTTTACGCCTTACTAATTTCAATCCTAAAAAAATATGGAGGTAAATTATAACTCTTAAAACTAAAGAAAACAATGTGATTTCCTTGAGATACTAGAATCCATATCTTAAGAAGATTTATGAATCCCATAATTGCATGGGAAATATTCAAAGCCTTATTAGAAAGGAAGAGGTTTCTACTTTGGAAGCTAGAGTTTGAGGTTAAACTACTTGAAAAAGGAAAGCTAAGGACATTGAAGGCTATCAAGAAGAAATACTAATAATTGGAGTACATGTTCTCATCCTTCACATTCAAAAATTCTTCAATATCATAATCAAGCAAGGTTTCCCCAAATTGTGGAATCAAAGCCTCATTTTTCTTATTTTTAAAAGAAGGGATAAAAACAACCCCTTTAGTTATATGACCATTAGGATTATCCCTTTTTTATCCAAGTTATATGGAATTATTTAGGAAAAGAAGATTATGCTCATATAGTTAGAAATTCAGTGAAAAGGGGATAATGGCCAGATCGGTTTTAGAAGCTAACATTCAACCATGGACCACTTAGTTATGCTTAAGATCATTGTAGAGAAATGTTGTAATAATAAAACCAATCTATTGTGCTGCTTCATTGACTTTAGGAAAGCATTTGATACAGTACATAGAATTAACCTTTGTAATATATTAGAAGAGATATGGGTTCCATCTAAGTTTAGAGTTTTTGCAATAATCTTGCATGATAATGTTACTGCTAATTTTAGGAGCATTGAGGGCTGGTCAAAATAAATTAATTGTAATATAGGAGTTAAGAAAGGTTCTCCCATGTCCCCAACCCTTTTTGGCATTTACATTGACAAGTTAAAGGCATGCTTGGAAGAAGTGGGTATTGATGGTGCTACTTTAGTTGGAATAGTCACCGTACTTCTTCTTTACATTCATGATGTTGTTCTTATGGCGAGGTGTCCCTATGATCTTGACAAGCAACTTAGAATTATCAAGGATTTATATTCCAGCATGGATATGATAGTAAACATTGACAAAACAAAGGTTATGAAAATAAAATCCAAAAATATCACTTACACATTAGAGGAAGTTACTTCATACACATATCTTAGATTTGACCTTTGCCATAAGCTTAACTGGAACTATACATTGAGAAAAGGATTAATGAATAGTGAAAATCCTATTTTGGTCTTCAAAACACTTGTAATTCAATATACTTTTGGTTATGGGGAAAAAGAAACTCCTCTTTGAGACCCTCATCACTCATGTTATCTTATAGGGATGTGAATTTTGGGGTTGCATCGTCTCTAAATAATTGCAAAGAAAGATTAAGAAAATATAGAAGCATTTTATAAATTATAATATTAAAATTAAAAGAAATTCACCCTATCTTATCCTCCTCATAGAAGCATGTATTTCCCCCATTGAGAGTATGGTTATGCCATAGGTACCTAATGTACAAGAAAAAGACAATTAACATGAAATGAAAGAAGCTTCCTAAGATTGCTCCAAACACTGGTCAAATCCACATGTGGATTAAGAGAGGTTGGCATAAAGATGCCAAGTCTTGTCTAAATAATTGAGGAATAGAGAAGGAGGTCACTCTACAGAATATTGATACAATTAAAAATATTATTGCATCTAAATTTAAGTCGAAATTGTGGTGTGATAAAGAAAAATTGAGATACTATAAATAGGTCATCAACCCTAATCTAGAAGATCAAAAGTATATTTCTATTGTTACTAGCATAACGAAGAAAATTAGAATTTTTAAAATAAATACAAACTCTCATAAGCTCAATAGTGATACATGGCATTGGACAATCCCTAAAATGTCATGGGATGAGAGAATATGTCATCTTTGTGATACTAAGAAGTAATATGAAAAGAACATTCTCTTAGAATGTCCTTTTAGTATTTTCACATTAGATCTCGACATAAAAAAATGTGTTATAATATTGACATTCCTAACCTTTTAACTCATCAAAACTATGGAGATTCAAGAAAGCTTATGTCCAATATTTTCAAGTATAGAAATAAAATTCTAAAGCAAACCAGGTAATTCCTTACCAACTTTTCTTAAGGTTAGATAGACTAAAGTTGGCCTCAATGGAAGAAAATCATCATCATCATCATCATCATCATTATATACATTGGTGATTAACAATAAATAAAGTATTGGCTATTTATACTATATAATATGCATCAGTGGATATTAAATAATGGTACATTGGTGCACCATATCGTAGGAAGCACACTAGTGAAAAAAACTCTGTTAAAACCTCTGACTACCCAAATTTAAGTTATAATAAACATCCATAAAAGACTATGAAAAGCTCTTGATTTTTATTAGCAAAGGTTTTTGATCATTTTTCCACTCTTGTAGCACTTAAAACATACGTTGAATCCTCCATTAATTGTTGTTTTCCTTTTCATTATGGACTCATACATATTAGGTAACATGATATGTATCCCAAACTACAAGATAAGCCCCTTTATTTGGAATAGTTTGCCTGAGAGTGAGATATGAGATAAAACTTCTTGCACCAATCTCTACATTGCAACTTGTAATTTTTCCTTCTCCTCGCTTGGATTTGTACCTTGTAAGAATTCATTCAAAAACACTTGTCAAACCTCGCTCTGATACCAACTTGATCCGAAAAACACTTAGATTCTTATTAATCTTTAAAACATAGTAACATCTACTTGATCTTTGAAATAAAAATGATCGTTTGACTGTTTGCAATTTACATGTGAAATACTTATCTGTCCAAATACACTTTAATGATAAACAACTTGCAAATAAGTAAGCGAAAATAGAACAACAATATTAAATCACGTACACAAGTTTGATAACGGATTTCACCCAATTTGGGCTACTTCTCCAGGTCCGCTTCCAATAGAGATCTCTTTATTAATGCTCAAATGCTTGTGTTTTACAATGATCTTTTTCTGTGTTTCTCAAACTCATAAACATAGTATGCCTTCGAATTCCTTGCGAAATTTCGATAAAAATGAGTATAAAGTGTTAGGATATTTAGACACTTAGGAGTTAGTTAAGATCTACTTGGTCTATTGTGTTGTTAGGTAAAAATGTGTTTTCTAGTGTGTTTCTTTAGTATGCATTAGTATGCATTTGTAGTTAGAAAATCCGATAGTCACGATATGTTCCCGACATAGAGTGATCTGACGATTCATACTCTCCTCGATCTTAACAACCATTGACCTATGGCTTAACACCCGATTGGTCCATGATCTCTATTTAAAGAGCATGGAGGGTCATTTATCGATGATCGATTGTGAGAAACTCTCTTGTAAAATATCTCTGTAATCTTTTTCTTTGCATTAATAAACTGCTCCAAGTGGCCACGTTGGCTGGGGCCGTGGATGTTTTCCCATAGGGGTTTTACCACGTGAAAACATTGGTGTGTTGATCTTTGATCTGGTTATGTGAGTGGATACTGAAGGTGTTCGTCCTCTGTTGGAATATCTGTGTTGTCTAACATAAAGTTCATAAAATTCTATGTCAGAACCTTGTGTCATGCATTATGATGTAGCCTATAAGTCTAATTACCCTTGAGCATGAACTTTGAGACATCATATTGCATTTGTGTGTGTCCTTTTCCTTGGTCCACATGCCATTAAATAGGGTGTGGGCCTCTTAACCTCCCTCTGGAATTATTGGTTTCCAATAAAGGTTTGTTAGCTGGGTTCCATAACAAACCTCGTGCTTTGGTGCAACGGTTATGGCATGGTACTATATGGGGAAGGTCACAGGTTCCATCCCCCGTGATCCCCTCTTTTGTTGATGCTATGTTGTAACTTATGGTATATACATGGGATGTTTCTTAACCAAAGTTTTAATACCCGGTTGTGTGGAATATGGTGTTGGTTATGGTTATATGGGATAACATATAAACCAAGGGATAGGGGCTTATCACTTGGCCCCTTTCCCCACCGAATAAACCTTTGACCAAGATTAAGTATATGTGGCGCCATATGTTGGTAAGCACTAATATGATGGCGTAATGGTAATGGAGGTTTGTGTAAATTTATGGGAGGTCACGGGTTCGACCTCGTCGACTCCTATAATTTTGATAAACCTAACCATTAATGGCCAATGGGAGATTTCCATGTGGCAGCCTCTCATTGGTATATCTTTTCCACTTGTCAATGCATAATTGGTCTACTTGAACTATATGAATTGCCACATCCCCTGCCAACTAGACATGCCACATCACTAATTGTCTGCCATGTGTCAACACATGATTCATCCACTTGTATGTATAGTATGGTTGTACGGTCATGCCATGTGTCACCCTTGCAATGGTGACATGTGTCACCTTGACTCTGTTGACCTTTTTTTTTTCTTTTTCCCTAGTTTGACTTGAACTTTGACCATCCATAACTTTTGAATACAAACTATGTTTGAGGCAATATTTTCACCATTGGAAAGCTATCGTCGAGCTCTACACATTGATGGCATTTTAGAGAGCATTTGAGGCGATTGTATTTTGATATTTTTTGAATCCTTTTATACCTTTGTGAGCGTTTCAGATCCTCCTCCTAGATCAATATGAGCTTCATTATGAGGTTTGGTGGACCAAGGATGGGACTCCTATCTGAAGACTTTGTCTGGGTGTAATAACTAGGGGCATGAGTTGTAAACACTACTTCTAGGGTTTATGAGCTATGAATTGTGCCCCAAACTATGATACAAGCCCTCCAAAAAGAATCATTGGGTCATGAGCATGATATCACCTTGATTTCAAAGTTTGGCACACCAATGACAAGTCTCTTATCCCTTGACATGATTTGAGGAAAAAATAGGGGCCGTTCACCCTAAATGTTGCTTCTATGGATAAGGGGCATGCATAAGGACTTATAACATGAAAAAATCCCTTATGAAAGAATATTTGGACAAGATTCAAGGATTATAACAAGAGGATTAGGATATAAACTATGATTATATGGATAATTAGCCATGCACAAGCCTGAAGCCAAGAATATAAGGCCTCCCAAATTTTACCCCATAAAATCTATAAATACATATGTGAAAATCACACAAATTTTTATAAATCACTAACATTCAATAATAGTTAAGATGAACTAATAGCACCATGTCAACATAGGTTAAGAACTTAATAGAAAATATTACATTCTCCATGTAACCCTAAACTAATAGCTACAATATATTTAGCATGCACTATTTTAACTTGAAAAAAAAACCATTACCAAGAATTTCTTTGAACATTGGAATGTGTAGACAAAGAACAACTTGTGTAAAAAACAAGTATTATACAAAATTAAATGTAACTATTATTATGTAGTTACAATTAATAACCCTAACCAATTTTTTTAAATAAATATTAATTATAAAATGGTAAAATAGTTTTACTAAAGTACAATCATAATATACATGTAATGATAATATTAGAATCCACAAAAATATGTATGTATGTTTGCGTGTGTGTTAAAATATTGGGGAAAAACTAAAGAGTTTTTATTTTTTTATTTTAGTATGTTAATAAGCTATGAAAATTAATAAAATTATAAATATTTTGAAAATGAAAGATGTATTTTTTCTTCTTTAATTATTAGTATGATATAAAATGTTATAAATCCATCTTAATCTTATTTTATGAAATATTAAAAGATATAAAAAAATAAATTAAAGTATAAATTTATTAGCGCTTAAAAAATTAAAGTTAAGATGAATCTATGTTGGTTTATTTAATTATCATATTGCTTTTCTCATAAAAATGGTTTGATTTTGTATTAGAGAAAATTGGCACTGAGTTGTACAACAATGTAATACAAAATAGAGTAATGGTCACAATTAGATGACAATAAAACAAAATGGTCCTTCCAAAAATTTATAATACAGCCTACCATTATTCAAAATAAGCAATCTTGGCAAGTATACTACCGTATGGACTAAGAAAGAAATACTATAACTCTACAAAACATAGTAACTATAATTATAAAAAATGAAAGCTAAAAAATATACCTACTAGAGTCCACTTGATTCTCCATTGACGTGTCCTTTGTGCATATGCCCACTTCACCATGTTCCACAAGATTGATAGCTCCTATAGAATACTTTGTGGATAAGTTTGTGGCATTCTCTACAAATAATTATTCATTATGGACTCGAGAGAAACCTTAAAGTGACAAGTCGCCAACATATGCAATAGTTGTAGGAACAATGAATGAATTATCCCTAAAGGAAGGTGTATATATAATACTATTATGTTAACCATTGACTTTAGTTTTCTCAATTGATTATCCAATTCTAAAAACTATGAGTCTCCAGCATGAAGGAATAGAATTCCTTCTCCATGTCTTAAGCTCCAACAACTAAGACATATTTTTCATGGTGCAATCATCTCTAACTTTATTTTCAACCATTGGCTTTTGGTCACATTCCTCTATCCATCATTCCACATAATTGTGGATTTAATCACACTATAAGTCCTTGAAAACCTCTTTCTCACATCTCTAGAGGCTCGTTAGACCTCCTGCAAGTCGTGTAGTATGCAACAATGGTGTCAACAATGGCAATGTGCCATTTTGAGAAGATAATGCCAACCCAAAAGGTAAATCTTAAAAAACCACCAAAGTGTTGATGTTTTGGTAGTTGCGGGAGGATCTTTCCCTCCTAGCTGACCTTTCTTAGATGCAGAGAAGATTCCAGAAGCAAGAGATTCATTGATCAAATATTGAAATACCCTAGAAGAGAAGCCAACCTAGAAGAATAAAGGAATAATGAAAATACACATGTCCAGAGAAGAAGTTGTCCGAGTCTAGTGGCCAGGAAGACTATAAATAGAGTACATATTGGCTTATTTTTTCACTCACTCAGACTCTTTCAAATACACAGAAGCAAGGTGCAAGTTTGGAGGAGGTGACGCAGTAGCTGCAGTTGCACAATTTCTTATTGCTCAGTCTTTTGGTATCTCTCTCTTGTGCACTACTCCTTGAGGAGGTGCACTACCTTTGTATGGTGTTGTTGCTGCAGTTGGGGTGGTATTTCTGGTTAATATATCTCTTGTGCTTGGGTTTATCTAATTGGAATTTCTTTGTGAACATAATCTATCTAAGAAAGGTTGTTGGGTTTTTCCCCCATCTTGGTTTTTCCCAGGATAAATATCTTGTGTTCTTTTTTGTCTCATGTTTATGTTGATATTGCTCAGTACATGATATATATGTTAATTTTAATTAAGTAAAAGAAGACTAGTAACACTAATTCTCTGTAAATAAGGAAAATCCAACATGGTATCAGAGTTGGTTACCTTCGGAACAGTTTGACCACTGGAAGGAAAGATCGCTACAACGTCACCTTACAACACCTTGTAGCTGTAATACTGTTTCAAGATCATTGAGAACTATCCCAAAGACATTAGGAATAATTCCTTCACAAAACAGTGCACCCTAACCTAGCACACCCCCTGACTCTCAACGTGTAGTTTGGTAAAGTTTGAAAAATCAAGGTTTTTCAGTGCTAGGGTTTCTATCAACGAAAATGTCAACCAATATGAGAGTTGAAGATAGATTGGATGGAGTAGATAACTTCATATCCTAGAAGCATATAATATAACTCATTCTAGAAGAGAATGAATTATTGGATCATGTCAAGAAGATGATTCCAGAACACGAAGATGAAGAAGAAAAGGAAAAGTTCAAGAAGAATGAGGTCAAGGCCAAGAGGATCTTAATAGACTCAATCAAGGATCACCTGATACCCAATGTATCAGAACTAAATACTACAAAAGAATATGTTTGAATCCCTAACCAGACTCTATGAAAGAAATAACACCAGTCGAAATATTACCATATGATATCAACTTAGAAATGTGACTATGAACAAGTCAGAGACGATAGCCAAATTATTCGCAAATATCTCACAGATCAAAGACCAGTTAGTAGCCATTGGACATCCAATAGAAGATGTTGAACTAGTAACCACTATGCTAAATGGTTTCTCTGCCTCTTGGGACCCATTTGTCCAAGGAATTTGTGCAAGACAGAAGTTACCCAAGTTTGAAAAGTTATGGGTAGATTTCTCTCAAGAGGAATCTAGATTGATGTCCAAGAAACAAAAGGTATATGATGAGGAAAACCAAGCACTTGCAACACATTGAAAAAGAGAAAGGAAATATAAGGAATTCCAAGGAAGTC
The DNA here is from genome assembly GCA_009831015.1 of Picea engelmannii. Taxonomy (NCBI): domain Eukaryota; kingdom Viridiplantae; phylum Streptophyta; class Pinopsida; order Pinales; family Pinaceae; genus Picea; species Picea engelmannii. The sequence goes on along the minus strand of ML791576.1, from coordinate 77,404 downwards.
TAAGAAGCCATGTCATAAGAGGGATATGACAAAGGTTCAATACTTCAATTGCAAGAAGATGGGACATTATGCCGCAGAATGTACTCACAAACATGAGAAGGAAAAGAAGAAGAAGCACCATGCACAGTTAGCTGATGTTGAAGAACACAAACCCAAAGATGAAGAATTCATATTCATTTTAGCACTCACTCGAACCATTACTCAACAAAGTAATAATTGGCTCATAGATAGCGGTGCTTCCAAGAATATGATCGGATTCAAAAAAATCTCTATCAAAATTAACATAAAAGGACTCCTCACTTCAAGTGGTGCTTGGAGACGATTCCATGTATGCAATCAAAGGTGTAAAGATATATTATTTGTACAAGGTTTAAAGAATAATCTTCTATCTATTTCATATTTAGAAGATAAAGGTTTTAGGGTATCTTTTATGGATGGCCAAGTCCTTCTATGGCCCAAGAATTCAAGCATAAATAAAGCCACTGTGATTGGTGTCCGAGAGGGAGGATTGTATAAGATTAAGGGACACTAAGAAAAATCCCTTGTACATAATAGTTTTAGTTCTAGTGAACTATGGCACCAAAGTCTTTCTCACTTGAACTATAGAGAATTACCAGTTTTGAGCAAAATGGTTACAGGTCTACCAGAAATCCAAATAGACCATGACGGAGTATGTAAAGGTCGTGCACTTGGAAAGAATTTCAAGGGAAGCTTTACAAGAAGTGATAGAAGATCCAAAGGTATTTTGGACATCATACACTTTGATGTATGCGGACATATGATGGTGCCATATCTTGGAAAATTTGTATACTATGTGTTGTTCATAGATGACTATTCCAGGAAGACATGGATCTACATCTTGAAAGCAAAAGATGAAGTCCTTAACAAGTTTCAAGAGTTCAAGGATTTAGTTGAGAATCTCTTTGAGAGGAAGATTAATTTTTTGAGATCTAACAATGGAGGTGAGTACACCTCAAATGAGTTTAAATACTTTTTCCAAGAAGTAGGGAGTAAGAGGGAGCTTACAACTCCCTACAACCCCCAACAAAATGGGGTTGTGGAAAGAAAAATTATATCCATCATAGAAGTAGAAAACACAATGATACATGACCAGGACCTACCCATGCACTTATGAGTAGAAGCATCCAGTATGATTGTATACGTGCAAAACAGAAGCCCTCATAAGATATTGGGGAACAAGAAACCTGAAGAGGTGTTCACTGGAAAGAAGCCAAAAGTCAGTCACTTGGGGATTTTTGGTTGTCTACTGTTTATAAATGTTCCCAAGGAAAAGAGAAATAAATTGGAACCTTCAGGAAAGAAGGGAACATTCATTGGATACAGTGAGACTTCGAAGGCCTATAGAATTTACACTCTAGGGAAGAGACGGATCAAGATCAGCCAAGATGTAACATTTGATGAAGATGAAGCCTTTATAAGATCAAGGGAATCTCACATAGATGAGGATTGAATAGAGCAATAGGCTCCCAAAGATGCAGTCATGGTAGACTCTACACCTAAAGAAACCATCCCAGAAGTTCATAATGATATGGTAGAGTCAGAAAGACCTATAGATCTACCTGAAGAAGAGGTGGCTACCAGGAAGAGACTACCTTGGCTTTGGAACACCTTGCATGAAGTTGAAGGACATGCATCTTCCAAAGGCTCCTTTACAGAGAGTAAGAGACCACATAATTTTTCCATCTATGTGGCATTAATGAGAAACAACATTGATTCAAAACCTTCCACTTTTGAAGAAGCTGGTGAGAAGCCAGAATGGAAGGATGCCATGATGTAGGAGTATCATTCCACCATGAATAATGATGTATGGGAGGTCCTTCTGAGACCATAAGGGAAGTCAGTTGTGACTTCCAAATGGATCTACAAGATCAAGCATGTTGCATATGGCAACATAGAGAAGTACAAGGAAAGGTTTGTGGCTAGAGGGTTCTCTCCAAAAGAGGGAGAAGACTATGATGAAACCTTTGCTCCTGTAGCAAAATACACTTCCATTAGATCAATCATTGCGATTGCTTCTTCAATGGAATGGAAATTACACCAGATGGATGTCAAGATTGCTTTCTTGAATGGTGTAATAGAGGAATAAGTGTACATGGAATAGCCACAAGGCTTCATGATCCATGGGAAAGAGTCCCATGTGTGTAGACTGAAGAAGGATTTGTACAGGTTGAAGCAAGTACCTAGGGCGTGGTATGCTAGGATAGATGGATATTTTATGAGCTTGGGATTTACCAAGAGTGAGGCAGATCCTAACCTTTACTATAAGGTTGAGGATGGATTCCCATTGATCTTGGTTCTATATGTAGATGACATGTTTCTAACAGGGGACGAGAATCTCATTGATGCGTGTAAGAGGGAGCTTGCTTCAGAGTTCGAGATGAAGGATCTAGGTCCAATGCATTACTTCTTGGGATTGGAAGTATGGCATATATCAAATGAGATTTTCCTTAGCCAAGGAAAATATATTGTTGAGATCTTGAAGAAATTCGGGATGATGGACTGCAAGTCCATGACCACACTGTTGAAATAATGTAACTGCGAAGAGCATTCTTATTATTTTGTTATTGGATTAAATCCCCATTGTGGATTAATCATGTCATTATTATTATTTTTATTATTAGGTTAATCCCCATTGAGGATTAACCATGTCGGTAATT
>ML791576.1:0-68981 GCA_009831015.1 Picea engelmannii | reverse complement strand
GCTGGGTTTTCTTCCCCTAGAGGGTTTCCCAGGATAAATGATGTGTCTATTGTGGATGTGTATTTCTCAGTGATCTTGTTCTTATTATGCTCTTATCTTATGAAATGCAAAGAACTATAATATCAACATAAAACATTAACACACACCTGTGACAATAAATCTGAATTTGTTGAGTGACAAATATTCAGATTTGGTGGATCCCATGATGTACAAATAGTTGGTTGGATCCTTGATGCACTTGGTTAACACCAGGCCATACATATGATTTGTAGTAAATACCTTGAGTCAACACATGGTTGAACCTAGACAGGTACATTGGATGGCAACAAATCATATGTTGAGGTACCTTCACGGTACACTTGGATATGGGTTGAGATATATCTCAACTGCAGATGTGAAACTGCAGGGATATACAGATTCTGACTGAGCATGGAGTGCAGTGGATAAGAAGAGTACTTATGGATGTTGTTTTAGTCTGGGATCAGGCATGATATAATGGTTGAGTAGGAAGTAGACATCAGTGGCACTCAGTACATCAGAAGCAGAGTGTATTTACGCAAGTGTGGCAAGCCATGAAGCAATGTGGCTTCAGAAGTTGTTCACCGAGATATTTGGTCTAGAATTGGAGTCAACTTTGATACATTGTGACAATAAAAGTGTGTGAAGCTTAACAAGAACCATGTATTCCATGATAGGTCTAAGCATATAGAGATCAAATATCATTACATCTGGGAAATGGTACAGAGAGGAGTTGTGGAGCTCTAGTACATATCCACGGATGAGCAGATGGAAGACATCCTCATCAAGCCCTTGTCAAGAGTGAAGTATGAGTACTTCAGAGACAAGCTTGGAGTGTTGTTGAATGTCCACCCTAGTTGAGAGGGAGGTGTGTTTTTTCTTCCCATGTTGGCTAACCCCTCTGGCCAAGGGTTCCCTGGATCAATCACATGAGGTGATTGAGGGGGAAATGAATTGTTGTACCTGCTAAGAGAAGAAACACCACACACGTAGTCGTAATACTATGGCAAAGACTATGTGATTCCAAATAGTAGTTGTGTGCTATGTCGGTGGTTGTGTACCACTAGCAGAGATTGTGTGTGTCTAGATAGTAGTTGTGTGCTACTATGGTGGATGTGTTCCACTGGCGTAGGTTGTGTGACCTTGGACGATAGTTGTGTGCTACTTTAGTGGTTATGTACCACTCGCAGAGACTGTGTGTCTCTGGACAACAATGTTGTTCTACTACAATGAATTTGTTCCACTGGCGGAGGTTTTGTGACTCCTAATAGTAGCTCCATGATACTTTGGTGGATGTGTTCCATTGGCAGAGGTTGTATGACTCTGGACAATAGTCGTGTGCTACTATAGTGGATGTGTTCCACTGGAAGTGACTGTGTGTCACTGGATAGTAGTTGTTTACTACTTGCCAATAGTTGTGATCTATTGGATGAGATTGTAGTAGTTGTGTGCTACTAGTTGATTGTCATGTAGATTACCAGATCGTTTGGATGTAGCTTTGTGTGATATCATTTGATCACAGAGACTGTGAATGATGATTTGAGCTACTAAAGGCATTGTAGCAGTCGTGTGTCTGGTAGAAGATTACAGAGTAGTCAGTGGACTACCAGATGAAGACATAGTGAAAGATTCCTCCCTAGACAATAGGGAGTGTTGATGTTTTGGTAGTTGCGGCGGGAGGATCTTTCCCTCTTAGATGCAGAGAATATTCTGAAAGTAAGAGATCCATTGAAAATATATTGAAATACCCTAGAAGAGAAGTCAGCCCAAAAGAATAAAGGAATAATGAAAAGACACATGTCCAGAGAAGAAGTTGGCCTTGTCTAGTGGCCAGGAAGACTATAAATAGAGGACATCTTGGCTCATGTGTTCACTCACTCACACTCTCCTAGCTACACTAAATCAAGGCGCAAGTTTGGAGGAGGTGACGTAGTATTTGCAGTTGCACAATTTATTATTGCTTGGTCTTTTGCTATCTCTCTCTTGTGTGCTACTCCTTGAGGAGGTGTGCTACCTTTGTATGGTTCTACTGTTGTAGCTGGGGTGGTTTTTCTAGTTAATCTATCACTTATGCTAGTGTTTATCTGATTGGACTTGCTTTGTGAACATAATCTATCTAAGAAAGGTTTATGGGTTTTTCCCCCATTTGGGGTTTTCCCAGGATAAATATTTTGTGTTATTTTTTGTCTCTTGTTTATGTTGCTATTGCTCAGTACATGATATATATGTTAATGGTAATGAAGTAAAATAACACTAGTAAAACTAATGCTCTGTAAATAAGGAAAAACCAACACAAAGTCCAACCAAGCTTGCATTGGCCTAAGCCCCTCCAAACACAATCACCTTCTCTCTATTGAAGATATCAAGAGTGGATCCCCCAAAGTCTTTCTAGAACTATTTCCATATTAAAACTACATGAAAATACCAACAAGTAGTTGGTATAATTCATATGTTTACATGACGGATTGAGTATGATATGATGTGGTGCAGGTTAGGAAATTAACTTCATGTAATTTCTAAGATGCATGATGGAACACATATGCATAGTCCTTCAACTTAAATGCAAGATATTTCGTGGAAGGGGTGTGAAGGTTAGAACCCTCCCCCCATTAACTCTAACCATACCTTCCCTTAGTTTCATCCCTAGATTAGATTATGCATCCACCATTCCATTTTGAGCTCTTAAAACTTGGAAAAAATATTTTTTTTGCAAAAATGAGAATTAAAGAGATAAACATCTATGTTAAAAGAGATAACTTGATGTCGTGTTAACAAGTATTCTTATCCAACTATTGGATGATGATGGAGGATTCAACAATCACTATTACTTAGGACACATCCTTCTCTTTTAGCAATGTGAAACCTTGAAAAACTATGAAAGTCTTTATTCCATTATTGAATAGTGTCCTTAATCTCATGCATATTCAATCTATTTCATCCTTCAAGATTAAATATATTCCCCCACCCCACCGCACCGCACCCCACCCCACCCCCTTATTTTTATTTTTATTTAATTTAATGATATCTTTTTTTTTCAAATTTTTTAATATAATTTGCTAAGGATTTACGTTACACATATCAATTATACCAAATTATAATACATTTCACTATTCTCAATATAGTTACATTTCCTTTGAGAGTTTTTAAAGCAATGTTCAATTTATAATAGAAGTTATGTATAATTTGTTTAAAGAACCTCAAAAAATGAAATTAATAGCGATGAATTTGAAAAGACAAGCTGCGCCATGATGGGATTTTGTGCAGAATGGGTTCTAAATAATAATATACGAGCCTAGAACAATATGGAGAGCAAGTTGAGAGAAAACTTGTTTCCAACGATTTTTAGGAAATGTTGTCTAGGAAAGTGCATAATTTAAGGCATGGGAACATACTATGCAACAATACATCACTAAATTTTACAAAACTTTTATTAGCACTAATATTTAGGAACTAGAAGAACAAAGAATATATAAGTATATAAACAACTTGAAATTTCATATTCAAAATGAATTGAATTTCATAGACTATGTTATGTATAAGAGGTATACCAATTAGTATTGAAAGTAAAGACCAAAATGGGTGAAAATTCTAATAATATTTAATATTAAAAGTCACATTATAGAGGTAGAGGTAGAGGTAGAGGTGGCTTTTGTGGATGTGAACATGGAGAGAATCATGGTAAACCTTGTTTCTATGTGTGGAGAAGAAGGGCACATAGTTTACATGTACAAAAAGAACATATTGTAACAAAGGATAATGACGAGCATAATTATCACAAGTACAGCCACTAGCAAAGAGGTAAATAGAAGTAGGGGATAAAATTCAACCATGGGCTATTTTTCCATGCCTTTTACAAAAAACAAAATCAGCAATTTCCATTTTTCCTAAAAATGATTCGCCCAAATTCTACAGGATAAAAAAATTTACCTCAAAAATTGCCAAAATTTTATATAAACTATATAAAATCCTTAGAATTTTGAATATTTTTACAAAAGTATCGCCAAATATTTTACACTTTGCACATGAAGGACTAGTAATATTCATCATGGTTTATACATTTTAAAATAAATTTCTATCCTTAAAATTATCCCTGAATAAACGAAGAAAAAAACAACACTAGGAAGAAGGGGAAATTTAATAATGAGATGTGTGCATGCAACAATGGAACAACACAATACCTAGTAAGATAAATGGACTAGAAAATGTATTTTCCAGATGAAGTGCATACACGAGCATAAGTGTTTCAATGCTATTATTGATTTTGGATGTACAAACAATATTTAGTGGTAGATATGGTAGAGAAGCTAGTGTTAGTAAAACATAAACACCTTAAGCCTTATAATGTTTCTTGGTTTCAAAGAGGGCATGAAGTGTTAGTAATTGATCAAGGTATGGTTTGATAAATAGAGTATGCTAGAAAATCCATCAGGGAATCCTATAGAGAGTCCCTAAAAGATGACAATATAAATAGTTACAAAGCCCTAATTAAAAGGGAAAAACAAGATATTACATAAATAGAAATCAAGAGAATAGTTTATGCCTTACTAATTTCAATCCTAAAAAAATATGGAGGTAATTTATAACTCTTAAAACTAAAGAAAACAATGCGATTTCCTTGAGATACTAGAATTCATATCTTAAGAAGATTTATGAATCTCATAATTGCATGGGAAATATTCAAAGCCTTATTAGAAAGGAAGAGGATTTTACTTTGGAAGCTAGAGTTTGAGGTTAAACGACTTGTAAAAATGAAAGATAAGGACATTGAAGGCTATCAATAATAAATACTAATAATTGGAGTACATGTCCTCATCCTTCACATTCAAAAATTCTTCAATATCATAATCAAGCAAGGTTTCCCCAAATTGTGGAATCAAAGCCTCATTTTTCTTATTTTTAAAAGAGGTGATAAAAACAACCCCTTTAGTTATATGACCATTAGGATTATCCCTTTTTTAGCCAAGTTATATGGAATTATTTAGGAAAAGAAGATTATGCTCATGTGGTTAGAAATTAAGTGGAAAGGGGATAATGGCCAGACCGGTTTTAGAAGCTAGCATTCAACCATGGACCACCTAGTTATGCTTAAGATCATTGTAGAGAAATGTTGTAATAATAAAACCAGTATACTGTGTTGCTTCATTGACTTTAGGAAAGCATTTGATACAGTACATAGAATTAACCTTTGGAATATATTAGAAGAGATATAGGTTCCATCTAAGTTTAGAGTTTTTGCAATAATCTTGCATGATAATGTTACTGCTAATTTTAGGAACATTGAGCGTTGGTCAAAATAAATTAATTGTAATATAGGAGTTAAGAAAGGTTATCCCATGTCCCCAACCCTTTTTGGCATTTGCATTGATAAGTTAAAGTCATGCTTGGAAGAAATGGTTTGTGATAGTGCTACTTTAGTTGGAATAGTCACCATCCTTCTTCTTTACATCCATGATGTTGTTCTTATGCCGAGGTGTCCCTATGATCTTGACAAGCAACTTAGAATTCTCATTGATTTATATTCCAGCATGGGTATGATAGTAAACATTGACAAAACAAAGGTTATGAAAATAAAATCCAAATATATCACTTACACATTAGAGTAAGTTACTTCATACACATATCTTAGATTTGACCTTTGCCATAAGCTTAACCATAACTATACATTGAGAAAAGGATTAATGAATGGTGAAAATCCTATTTTGGTCTTCAAAACACTTGTAATTCAATATACTTTTGGTTATGGGGAAAAATAAACTCCTTTCTGAGACCCTCATCACTCATGTTATCTTATAGGGATGTGAATTTTGGGGTTGCATCATCTCTAAATAATTGCAAAGAAAGATTGAGAAAATATAGAAGCATTTTATAACTTATAATATTAAAATTAAAATAAATGCACCCTATCTTATCCTCCTCATAGAAGCATGGATTTCCCCCATTGAGACTCTTGTTATGCCATAGGTACCTACTGTACAAGAACAAGACAATTAACATGAAAGGAAAGAAGCTTCCTAAGATTGCTTCAAACACTAGTCAAATCCACATGTGGATTAAGAGAGGTTGGCATAAAGATGCCAAGTCTTGTCTAAATAATTGAGGAATAGAGAAGGAGGTCAGTCTACAGAATATTGATACAATTAAAAATATTATTGCATCTAAATTTAAGTCGAAATTGTGGTGTGATAAAGAACAATTGAGATACTATAAATAGGTCATCAACCCTAATCTAGAAGATCAAAAGTATATTTCTATTGTTACTAGCATAAAGAAGAAAATTGGAATTGTGATTAAAAATATTTATGTGGTTGGGGTTTTCATGATTGGTCGGAATAGCCACAGTTTGGTCAATAGAGTGTCGACGTTTCGGATCCAAATCAGGATCCATCTTCAGGACAATAAGCCTAGGTTTACATAATGAGAAGATTGGTTTTAAATACTGGAAATGACCCAAGCTCATTGTTCTGAAGATGGATCCTGATTTGGATCCGAAACGCCGACACTCTATTCACCAAACTGTGGCTATTCCGACCAATCATGAAAATTGGAATTGTCAAAATAAGTACAAACTCTCATAAGCTCAATAGTGAAACATGGCATTGAACAATCCCTAAAATGTCATGGGATGAGATAATATGTCATCTTTGTGATACTAAGAAGGAATATGAAAAGAACCATCTCCTAGAATGTCCTTTTAGTATTCCCACATTAGATCTCGACATAAAAAAATGTGTTACAATATTGACATTCCTAACCTTTTAACTCATCAAAACTATAGAGATTCATGAAAGCTTATGTCTAATATTTTCAAGTATAGAAATAAAATTCTAAAGCAAACCAAGTAATTCCTTACCAATTTTTCTTAAGGTTAGATAGACTAAAGTTGGCCTCAATGGACGCAAATCATCATCATCATCATTATATACAATGGTGATTAACAATATATAAAGCATTGGTTATTTATACTATATAATATGCATCAGTGAATATTAGATAGTGGTACATCGGTGCATCATACCGTAAGAAGCACACTAGTGAAAAAAACTCTGCTAAAACCTCTGACTACCCAAATTTAAGTTATAATAAACATCCACAAAAGTCTATGAAAAGATCTTGATTTTTATTAGAAAAGGTTTTTGATCATTTTTTCTACTCTTGTAACACTTAAAACCTACATTGAATCCTCCATTAATTGTTGTTTTCCTTTTAGTTATGGACTCATACATATTAGGTAACTTGATATGTATCCCAAACTACAAGATAAACCTCTCTATTTGGAATATTTTTCCTAAGAGTGAGATATGAGCTTCATTCCAAGTTGTGGTGCATTAGGGAAGGATCTTCATGCCCGAGACATGCTTGAAGGTCAAATTCATGGGCTTGGGCCCAAAAGAAAATACTTCTAAGGTTCATGTGCGATAAATAGGGCCTCAGACCACAACAAAGGCCCTATGGAAGGACATTTTTTCCCATTGGTGGGATATAACCTGAATTCTAAGGTTTAGCATACTAAGTAAGGGTCTCCCCACCTAAGACTTACTTTGAGGCCAAACTTGAGTGGCTCAATCCCTAAAGGAGTTACTTCTAGAGAACATGGGACATGCATAGTGTGACCCAAACTATGACATGGGACTTGTGGAAGTAATCTTTGGCCTAATAGTGTAATATAATATTTTTTCTTAGGTTTAACACACTAGGGAAGGATTTATCTCCTAATACATACTTCAAGGCCAAAATCTAGTGGCTTGGTATCTAAAGGAGATGCTTTAAGTTTTAGGGCCATTAACATAGACCTATGCCATAATTCCAAACCTCTCAATTGAATATTTGACCTAAGATTAGGGTATTGCCCTAATTCTAAGATTTGGTGCACTTGCAAAGGGTCTCCTTGGCCAAGACATGATTTGGTGATAAAATCTAAGGATTGGTCCCTAAACAAGCTACTTCTAAGGAACATGGGCCATGAAGATAGCCCCAAACTACAAGAGAGGCCCTTTAAATGAAATATTTGGTTTATGAGTGGGATACTGTTAGCAACAATTCTTGTCTTGGGTGTAAGAGTATCCAGGTCTGCAGGCTGCACGACAAACGCCCAAGCGTAGCACAGAAAAATATCGTTTTTGGTTACCAATCAAGCAAGCGAGCAGTCTGATTCCAACGGAAAGGATCAATTGATGAAGCAGATCGATGGTCGGTGGGTAATTGCAGTCAGCCGAGTCACGCCAAGTATAGCGCAGGAGTTGTCAAAGAGGTGAGTGGTCAGAATTCTCCATGGAGAACTTGCGAAGTAATGAGGGTCGTTGATCGCGATTAGTTGATGCGTGGGTTCATTTCTTGAACTGGGGGTTCGTGAGTTCAGAGGGCGGACCATATCCTTTGGTTGCGCGAGATCGCGAGAATTGTGGAAAGGAAAAGATCCATCGCCTCTCGGGATTTCGCAGAGGGATAATGCCAAGGTTCGACACTCCAACTCGCGAGGTCGCGAGTTGCGAGAGGCGCTAGCACTTAAGCCCTAGCCGATGGTTACGTGTGGAGGGCACCGACAATAAAAAGAGCTACACAGTATTGCCGAGAAGATCTCAGCCGTCCATCCAGAGGGACACGTGGTGCGCGATTAGGCTCCTCGCCTTTTCGCCTATCACGACTTTGAAGCATAAGGACTAGCTCCTCCCAACCGTGAGACGTGAAGTTCCGAAGGCGTCCAGGACCCGGGCCCACAGTATTTTCGAGAAGATCTCAGTCGTCCATCCAGAGGGACACGTGGTGTGCGATTAGGCTCCTTGCCTTTTCGCCCATCGCGACTTTGAAGGATAAGGACTAGCTTCTCCTAGCCATGAGACACGAAGTGCCAAAGGCGTCCAGGACCCGGGCCCACATTATTGCCGAGAAGATCTCAGTCGTCCATCCAGATAGACATGTGGTGCGTGATTAGGCTCCTCGCCTTTTCGCCCATCGTGACTTTGAAGCATAAGGACTAGCTCCTCCCAGCCGCGAGACGCAAAGTGCCGAAGGCGTCCAGGACCCGGGCCCACAGTATTGCCGAGAATATCTTAGTCGTCCATCCAGAGGGACACGTGGTGCGTGATTAGGCTCCTCGCCTTTTCGCCCATCGCGACTTTGAAGCATAAGGACTAGCTCCTCCCAGTCGCGAAACACGAGATGCCGAAAGTGCCTTTGAAAATAGGCACAAGGTCACAGCCCGTGGTCACTTAGGGGTGATAGAAAGAACTGCACAAAAGGTCGAAGCACCGGATTTTAGCTGCAGAAGGGATCATTGTGTTCTCCAGGTGCCAGTTCAACTTGATCTCAATCCTGATACCTTCTTGGAGTGAATGAAGAAGAGAGAGGGTGGTTTAAACCTCGCCTCACTCATTAATTGCAAGGTATGGATGTCCCAGCAGGAAGTCTTCCCAAGATGGTCCTCTGTATTGGTTTTCCCACAGAAGCCATGTCGATGTCCTCGACTCACCAGGGAAGTCTGCGCACGCTAATTCGACATTTAAGGGATCAACTACCCCTTAGCATGAGCCATGCAGAGTTAAGGTGGCGTATGACAGAGGAGTGCAGGCCATATTTGATTGAAGAGACGCCTCATCCTGAAAGTCTAAGACGCCTCTGTTGGGCAAATGTTTTAGGAGTATATATACTTAGTTTTGATATTTTTCAAAGGATCGATGGTTGAGCAGAGCTCCCGGTTGTAAATCTTTAATGAAGCACTGATACTCTGGTTATGTATAGACCTCTGAGACTTCTTGTGTTATGGATGTTGGTTTCTTCTACATCTTTGTTATACTGTGTTAGAACAGCTCGGAATTGGAGGGTCCAGTCGAGTTGTAGCTGCTATAGGATGATGTTGTAATGGATCACTATAACAGTTACGTTGTTTTAATCAGTTCTTGTGTTTTTCCCAGCGCTGAGTGACTTGGAATTGGAGGATCCAGTCAAGTCCCCTTTTCAGTTTCTTGAGACCCTAAACCAAGAGGATCTTGCATTCAGAGTCTTTCTCCTGCAAATCGCTGAAAGCATGTTGCCCAAATCTATTTGTTCACCTTTCTTACCAAGTCTTCCACCTACTCATCTTTTAATCAATCCGCTGGCTGAAGTTAGATCAAGACCTCTTTTGTCCCATACATGCTAGACCCAGTCCCTGAGTTAGAGTGATATCTCCTCGAGCCTTTATCTCCATTTGATCACCTATAAAAAAACTATTGTGACATTAAACTGATGGGTGTCAGGCTCTGCTTCTGAAAGAAATCCAGGAGTGACTTCTGACGCTAACAGATACATAATTGATTACGAGGTTCAACATACCAGGATGGGTCTCCTTGAGTACCAATGCATTCTAGTTCCTTGGGCCCTAAAGGAGTTCGTTAGAGGGCACATAGGGCATATATATGGAATGAATTGTAAGGTTTGGTGCACCATGCAAGGGTCTATTTTCCCAAGACATGCTTTAGGGACTTAGGCCTATTGATCCAGATTTTTTGATAAAATTTAGTACATACATGCCCATCCTTAGTCTTTTTCCCATTTCAAATGTGGTTTGTGTATTAGGCTACTATCAAATTCCCAGGTCCGCGGACAAGCAAACCCATGTATCTATACTTAGTCATTTTTCTTCTTTTTCAATCCCAACACTTACTCATTTTTCAAGCGATGCAGGAGTCTTGTTACGGGAGACCAACACATTTATGTCTCCTAAATTCTCCATGTCCCTATCCCACAATCACACAATACTCAAAATGACCCATATATCTCTACATCCTCGAAACTGCACCCTTTACCTTTTTCATACTTAGCCATTTCTTTGAATGCGGATGAGAGACACTCGTCCCTTCCACTTACCCTTTTCCCTTCATTCTTGTGTCCCATAACCCACATTCATGCATTCTAAAGAATGACCCTTTCACTTTCGAGACCTGCATAATGACCTTTCCCATACTTGGTCTATTTTCTCATTGCGGATGTGAAATTCATTCCCTTTCACCTTTTTCATTCTCCATGTCTTGTGTCCTGTATCCCGCAATCTCTTGTTCACCATATTTCACTCTTCGTTCCTTTTTTTTCACTTCCATACTTAACCATTTTCCATCTTCCATGACATCACATCACCATTTCCTGATCGCATTTATTTCTCCCCACCATGTCAACCACTGCTTGTGTGAACATATTGTCGTTAATAAAGTGGCGAAGATTTTGTAAATCTTTGTAATAAATTATAAATCTCACCATGCAAGTGGAAAACTTTGAAATAAGAGTTATGGTGGTCAATAATCAAGGAAATGCGTGGTAAATTAAATAAAGGACTAATATGACATGTTGTAAAATGTTATATCGACAGTAGTGCCAACTATTGTTAAGAATAGAAAGTAGTGTAAATAATGTCAAGTAGGAGAAAAGAGTTGTATTGTGGAGATACGCTAAATACTCTCAGACATGAAGACTACGAGTTCCAGTGGTCGCAGGCTTACAAGTGTTACAAGGCCCTCCCTCCTTTTGAGAAGAAAACAAACTAGGTCTGGACCTCGGGCATAGCTCTGGCTTATTGTGTTCCGAAGGTGACATATTTCAAAGATCTCGTTCTTTGGTGTGTGGATAAATTTGATTCATAAAAGAGAATAATTCAGGTTCAAGGGAAACACCCTATATCCTTGGATCCTTTAGTTTTTTCAATAATTCTATGACTCTTGAATCCCATCATACAGTTCAAGGGTGAAGAAGCTAGTGAATTCCTTAAGGAACACAAAGGAGAAGAAGAACTAATACCAATGCTGCTAAGATTGAGGTAAGTTCCTTAAAGTATCCCTACAAGGAATTTTCTTGGTTTTTTCCCCATATAATTGGTTTGGAATCCACGACCTCTGTGCCAAAAATTATCATTTATATCCTCCATTTTTTTTTGCATGAAGACCCCCTGATTGACTAGGGCCACCTTATTTCCAATGAAATTTCATTTCAACTAGGTGGTTTGAAAAGGAACCAAAATTCTACATGAAATATTATTTGATCTTCTCTGTATCCTACTGTCATGTTTTTGAAGACTTGTCGAGGGAAAGGAGTTTCGACTTCAGGGTGAAGCTAGTCTTTTCCTGGTATCCAGCCTTATGGAGATATAATATTATTTCTACCTAGGCTATAACAATTTTATTTATGAATTAAAAAAAATAATCTTTGGTCCCAACACATCAAGATAGTCACTCAAGGCTGCCACCATTCTCTCAAAGAAATGAATTTTTGAAACCATAGAGGATTTCAGTATCATAAGGTTATTTTGTTTCCAAGAGAAACCCTTTCTAGTCCCTTTCTATGTATCAGACAGACACTTTGTTATAGAAGTATGCAGACAATACAAGTATTGGGCTCGTTTATTTAATGAGAAAATAAAAAATTAGTTCATCCCATTGCCCTAGAAAGTCAAAGAATTTATTGTAAATAATATCTCTCATTTGGATGAACTTGCAGGTTAATTTGAGCAACTTGGCTTGACTGAAGTTGAATGCATTAAGGGTTTTGACCCTAATTATTTCTCCATATATGTCCCTGGTGGAATATTCTTCATATTTCAATAAGTCTGAATAATTTAAAGAAGGAAGAGGGAACAATTTAAATCTCCCCGAGACTTCAATTGATGAAGCCCTAAATGATGTAGAAGAGTTAGTTAGCGCTGATGAGTGTTATCAACAAAAAGGCACATAAGTAACAAATAAAAACCCCAATTCCCCCACTTTTTTACAAAGAAGTACCCCAACAAAAAAAAACCAAGGAGTAGTCGTTTGGAAATGAGGAAAACATATGTCGGAAATGTAGATGATGGCAATGACAAAGAACCTACGAAGAAAAATATTGAAAAAACCCATGTTTTACATACCTCTTCTAAAAGAAAAAGAGAAACCCAGAAAACATGACTAGAAGTACATGAAATTCAAGAAATTCCTTGGGCAATGGATGTAGATGAAATTATTGAAGAACCCAATTGGTCAGAACAATGACTGCTAGAAACCCAAGAAATTGTTGAAGCTCTAGTCACTCAAGAACCAGAAATATTTGAAGAAGAGTATGTAACACTTCAACACGATACCTACAATTGAAATTCCAAAAAAATGTTAATAGAGAAGGTAAACATGAAAAATAAGAAAGTGTCTGAAAAATGGAAATCGGAAATTGATTTCCATGGGTTTGCACCTTCAAATATTGTACAATTTCATGAGGCAACTAGAGGAGCATTAAAGGAATCCATCTGTAATATAGAAAAAGAAAAATTATTTTTAAAGGAAAAAATAAAGGAATTAGAGACAACCTTGATTCTAAAACCATTGTTTGTTGAGCCATTAACCACAATTCAACTAGCACTTACCCTATAGGATTTCCGAGAAAGTAGCAATAAGTTGAAAGGGTCATCTAGTTTATTGTTAGCAGTAAGAAAGTATGTTGGAGATGGAATTAAAAAATAATAGATTTGATCCAAGAAATATGGGAGCTTACATAGAGCTCCACTAGATTTTCAACGAGCATTATGCATTTCAAAGAATATCTCCAAAAAGATCTAGAAAATGACAAAGGTTTTTACAAGGATGTTGTGGGAACATTTTCGATTAAAATTTCAAGTTTAAGTGACACCCATAGAAGAGAACGTAATATTCCCTCTAATATTCGGATGAAACAAATCAATGCTTGTTGGTTGAAAATAATTTAAATTTTAAGAGAAATGCTAAATGAGCTATATGTTGTGAAAAGTAAAAGAGGTGACCTTTTCTTAAAATTTGTTGATCTCACAAAGGAACTCGATGGCCCAAATTTATTAATGGATACAACACTTTTATTTAAAGAGAAATTACTAGAACTTGAAGCATTAAAAGTTTCATGGGCGAGTGAGTTCATCGGTTCAATAGAATTCTCTGAAGATGAAGTTGAAACGTGGCTAGTCCGATATATTAACAAGAATGATGACATTGACAACACGTTGCACCAATTGAGTATTGACCTAAGATAAATGGAGAATGATTTGTTCTAGATAAAGACCAAACATGAGGTCACGGTGGCCCCAATAAAGGAATACATAAAAGAGTGGCTAAGAAAATCCCTAATCAAGATCACCAAGACAGATCAACATGAAGATGTTACAACAATTATGCCACCTCCAACACAATAAACATATGCAAAAGAAGCATCAACAAGAAACTAAAGGTTCAAAATATTTCCATCACAATGAGTCAATTAGAAACCATATTCTCTTCCTTTCTATCCTTTCTTATACAATCATTTGTCATATTTCCTTTCCATTCCCAATAATATTTGAAACCTAAGGTTGATCTTTGACAATTTTTCTTGTGTCTTCTAGGTCTTTTTCATTTCATGGTCTGCGGGAGCCCCATCCCAGTCCTCTTTGAAGGAAAAATGAAATCTTTTATTTTTAATCAAATACAATACTCTTTATTTATTTAAAGACATCTATTATTTTTTAGGTTCCCAAAGAACTAATTTGGGACATAACATTATTTATATCTCAAGACTTTGAATTTAAGCATGAGATTTCATATGCATGTCTATCGGAATATTATATGTGTTTAATGAAATGATCATTTAAAGTCCTTTGTCATATGTGGTCCATACTTTATATTCACTTTCACTGAATATTGTGTTATACTCTGATGAATGTTGTGATGGAAATGTCGTCTTATTTTACTGCATACTCTTTTGGTTTATAATATTGTAACATATATTTTAAATATGTAATTTCTACAAGATACCTAGTACTTTCTCAGGTGTTCTTTGCATTTGAAGATACCACCTCTTTAAAAATGAAAGGGGGTTTATCCTCGTGAGGTTGACTCAAAGATTGTAAGACAATCTTTATTTTCAACAAGGTCCTAAAATAACTCAATTCTAAAGAATGTGGACCATGATTAGGGACCTAAACCATGAGATAGGCCTTCTAGATAGTATATTTTCCCAGGGGTGAGATACAAGCATGATTATAGGGTTTTTCACACTAGGGAAGGGTCTCCTCCACAAAACATACTTTAGGGAAAATAATGTAATGGTTTGGGCACCAAAGGAGATACTTTTAAGGCATATGGGCTATAAATGAGGACCCCAACCATGATATAAATCCTCTTAATTGAATCTTCAGTCTTAGAGTGGGATATGCTCTTGATCATGGTTCATCACACCAAGGAAGGTTGTATATCCTAGTCTAAGACATCAAGGATGAAATTTGGTGGCATGGGCCCTAAACAAGATACTTAAAAGGAACATAGGCCATGAACATGGACCTAAAGCGCAAGACTTTCCCTTCAAATGGAATATTTTTCCTAAGAAGATTTGGCACAATAGGAGGGGTCTCCTCCCCCAAAACATGCTTCATAGCCAAAATTTAGGGGCTTGTGATATGAAATGGAGCTAAACCCAGGTATGGTTGTAAGACTAGATACCTAGGAGATTAACTCGACAACTTATGAAGGTTGGAAAACATTGTAAAATGAATCAAATGTAAAATTTGAATGAGACAAATGTTAGAGGAAAAAAAAATTAAATGAAAAGAAAAAAATAGGAGAGGAGAGGAGAGAAAGGTTGAGGAATGGGAAATGAAGGGTCATCTATGTTGGCCTTTACCTTCCCCCAAATCTCCCTATTTATTCCTTCACTGTCACTCTCAATGGGTCTTTTGGCCAAAAAAGGAAGAGGCATAGAGAGATATGAAAGCATTGTAACCCAAGATTGTTGGAATGAAAGACTAAGCCCCATTCAAATTTGGTTTTCCAGGGTATCAAAATATCCTTATTTAAAACATCTTTCAATAATTTTTTGTTGTATAATTTATGTGTGAGGTATATGATCCTCTTATTCACATTTTTAGTGTTGTTTCATGTGTGTTAATGGTTGTTAGTCAAGCTTCATTTTAATAGAATCCTATGAAAGTTTCAAAATGAGAGGATTTTAATGGTTGTCTACAATTTTTTCATGCCATTTAATTGGTTAATTAAAATAGCTATATGACACCCACCATCCATTCAATTGTTTGTAGAGATCAATGGCTCTCAATATTTATTTGTTGCAAGTGTGTAGTTAAAAAATATAATTCAATCCCTAGTATTCAGTAATTAGAACCTATCTCTCCCTATTTAGGCCATTGGACAACTACCTATCTTTTTTCTCTTCCTTGGAGGTTGTACACATTCTATATCTCTCTGTCAAATTCTTGTTTGTGGGTGAATTCTTCCTTCCTTGGACTATGATTTCATCCCCTAGGACAATTTCTCATAGCTAGGTCAATTCCCCCTTTCTTGTATGACTCAACTCAACCTAGTGGATTATTCATTTCCTAAATAGACCTCTCACTCATTTGGTTTACTTTTCCATTTCCTAGTCACCCCTTGTTATTCCTTGATTTGGTGAAAATATCAACTGATGTAGAACCTTCAGTTCAAGAAAGAACAACCCTGTGAATTCTCTAGGATTGGTCCAAGGCCATAGTGTAGTGAACAAATGTGCACTATAGCTGGGTATTATGCGTTGTAACTAGGTATTAATTTTGTATATTAGAGAATTCCTAAAATGTTCATTTTCCATAATATATTGTATGCATTGTGTAGTGAACAAATGTGCACTATAGCTGGGTATTATGCGTTGTAACTAGGTATTAATTTTTTATATTAGAGAGTTCCTAAAATGTTCATTTTCCATAATATATTGTATGCATTAAGTTGGACATCCATGCATCCATGGGAACAATTATGGTGCAATCAATGGGGTAATGGTACAAAATGAAATGTATAATTTTATGAAGGGTGCCATTTTTTGAGGTGTTCCATGCCAATTTGTGTTATTAGCTAATTGATGCTACAATAAATATCTACGTTCATGGTTATGGCCATATATCCATATTCTGTAGGAAGAGAATGTGACTACTACTCATAAACAATCTATATATGAAACTAAGTTACACTCAATAAGAAAGAATGTAGCAGGAAATCAATCTCTCTCATGTTGTTCTGAAAATTGCCTTATATGAAGTCATATAATCCATTGTTTGCAAGTGCAGAAGATAATAGTTCCTCAAAGGAAATGGGAATATTTCCAAAATTTATGTAATATATTACTAGTATTCCCTATAATATAGAATTTCATGTGTGTTTAGATAGTTTTGATAGAGATACTTTTATGTCTCGATTGTTACACTACAATCATGCAGTTATTCGACTATGATTGAAATGTCTTCCCACTAAAATGATACTTGGGAAAAGGAGTCTATCTGTTGAGGGAAAGAAAATGACTTTGTTCAAAATCAACTTGAAGAACAAAAATATCTTATACTTTGTATAAATTGGCCACTAAAAATCGCCAAAAAGCACATATTTACATTCCCATCACCTTGTGGTTGAGTCAAGAGTCCTTTGAATATCACCACATGGAGAAAACTAATCATTCAGTTGGTCGTTGGAGCACATTCCCAATGTCTTGTATTCCAACTAAAATGTTGACACTGAGAATTAAGGATTTTTTCCATAGCATTGTTATATGAGTACTTGTGTGTGGGTTACATAGAAAAGGATCCAGTCAATCATTCAGAGTAGAGGCTACAAAGAGAATAAAAAGGAGGAACATAGATCCTTATATAGGATAGAGATTGCCATGGACTCAGACATAGACATTGCAGAAGTAATCTTTGGCTCAAAAATGGGATATGAACCTAATTTTAGGGTTTGGCACAGTAGGGATAGGTCTCATGGTCCAAGATATCCTTTGACACTAAAAAATAGTGGCTTGGACCAAAAATTATAGTTCTAAGGCACATGGACCATGCATAGGTCCCTCAACCATTCCAAACATAACCTTTGTCTCGTGAGTGAGATATGGGTTTGATTTCAAGGTTTAGCACACGAGTGTTTGGTTGCCTCACCAATGACATGACTTAGATCCAAGATTCGATGACTGAGGAACTCTACACTACTTCTAAGGATCATGGGCCATACACAAGGCCTTGATAATTACAAAATCACTCCATAAGGAATCTTATCCCACAAGTGGCATATAATCTTTATTTTGAGGATTGACACATTGTGGATGGGTATCCTCATCTAATACAGGGTTTAAAGACAAAAACTATGACGATAGGTCGTATGCATTACTTTTATATATTATGGACCAATCACTCAGATTCTACGATGACACAAGGCATATGGAAAGAATGTTTACTTGATAGGTGGAATATGAGCCTCACTAGGAGGTTTGGTGCACCAAGGATGGATCTTCTATCCAAGGACATCATTTGGAGCTAATAACTAGGAGCTTGAGCTTTAAATAGTAACTCTAGGGATTATGTGCCATGCATTGTTCCCTAAAATATGACACAAGCCCTCCAAAAGGAATCATTCGCTTGTGAATATGATATTTCCATGATTCCAAGGTTCGGCACACCAATGATGAGCCTCCTATACCTTACATGAGTTGAGGCCAAAAATAAGGGTCATAAGCACTAAATTTTGCTTCTATGGCCCAAGGGAAATGAACAAGGACTTATAGCATTACACAATCTCTTATGAAGGAATATTTGGACCATCAGTCACATACAAGTCACATTTTGAGATTTGGACCACCAAATATGTGTCTCTTAGATCAACACAAGCTTTAAGGATGATAACAAGAGGATTAGGCCCTAAATGCTACTTTTGTGGATAACTAGTCATTCACAAGCCTCTAACTAAACTAAGATGCAAAAAAATATGCAAGGTCTCCCAAAATTTTACCTAATAAGATTTATAAAAAATCACACAATTTTTAAAATCACTAAAATTCAATAATAGCTAATATAAACTAATAACCCTTGTAAAATGTAGATTATGAACTTAATAAAAAATATTACATTCTCCATATAACCATAAGCTATTAGCAACCATAATATTGAACATGTACTATTTTAACGTGAAAAGGGCCTCTATAATATTTTTTTATTAAACATTGTAATGTGAGAAGAAAGGAGACTTTGTGTAAAATAATTATTACTCTACACAATGTTGTTGAATTTTCACTATGCTAGGCTCAAGCATGAGGTTTATTTCATTTTAGCATTTACTTGAACCATGAACAAATGTAGCTACACAATTTACAAGTCCTGAAATAACCAAGATCACAAGAAGAATAACCATGCACAAGAACACAAGAAATATCCTGGGAAAACCCTTCTCAACAAGGGAGAAAAACCCAACAATCATTTGCTATATTCTCAAGAGAAGATCCTCCAACCATGAAACCCTAATGCACACAAGAGGGTGCTCTACTACCTTGAAAATTGCGCTCAAGAGAGGTGCGCACTTCATCCCTAGAAATGTACTTGCTGAAATTTCAAATGACAAGTGACTTGTGTGTTTCCTCAATGGGGAAATCACCTTTATTTATACTACATTGGACAGACCAAAAGTGGTGTCTATTGGCACAACAAGGCTGACCTCTATAACTCAAAAAATAATTAATTATTACAATAAACATTAATTATCTTTCACATATGGTGGAGCCAACATGTACCCTTTACATCACAATTAGGGTTACAGGTAAATCTTACTCTTAGACAATATAGCAAGGGATCCACACATCCACTAGTGCTCAGCCACTAGGGACACGTCCACCTATGCTCAGCCACAGGGACATCCTACTCAACAGATCTGTATCTCATTGATTCCACAGGAGAATCATTTGGAGTACCATCTCAAGCCTAACTCAACTGGATCCACAAGGCAGGAGACCACACGTCATAACAACTCAGTCCAGAGTCTGACCCACACCCATCACATGAGCACCTTCACCCCACACAGGGGTACACATCATCTCATCTCAATTCAGAAAGGAATGACACACCCATCTCATGGGCATCCTCACCCCACATAGGGGCATACATCATCTCATCTCAGTCCAGAGAGGAACAGAACACCCATCTCATGGGCATCCTCACCCCACACAGGGGCATACATCGTCTCATCTCAGTCCAGAGAGGAATGACACACCCATCTCATGGGCACACCCAACACATGGTCTCTCTCACAGGTCGAATCAAATCAGTCTCAGAGGAGAACGTGTCCTGGAGGATGTCTCACGAAGTTGTAATCATCAACACTCCCTCTCATCTAGGGAGGCATTCTCCACCAGGACAAGTCTCTCACGAAAGTACTCGAAATTCATCTTGACAAGCAGATTGGTGAAGATATCTACAATCTACTCATGTGTAGGAAGGTACTACACGTGTACTGCTTTCCTCTGCACCATGTCTCTGATATAATGATATTTTATCTCAATGTGTTTCGATTTATTGTGAAACACATATTTCTTCGAGAGCTTCACACAGTTCTGGTTATCACAATTAATAATGGTAGAATCCATCTCATGATCAAATAAATTTGTTAGTACCTTGCGAAGCCACACTGCTTCGCGGACTACCACACTCAATGCTATATACTTTGCTTATGTGGTACTCAAGGCCATAGAGCTATTTTTCCTACTACACCAGGAAACCATGGCAAACCCCAAGGTAAAACAACAACTGGATGTGCTCTTCTGGTCCACTACACTCCCTGTGCAATCTGCATAGGCATATCCCTGCAAAATTATGTCTACACTGGAGGCATATCTCATGCCATATCCAACTGTTCCTCGTAGATATCTCAATACATGATTCACTGCTATCCAGTGAGTCTATCTCGGCTGACTCATGAACTAACTAAGTACATTCACTACATAGAATATATCAGGTCTGGTGTTAACCAGATACATCAACGATCCAATCATTTTTCGGTATAAATGTGGATCAATCTCTCTTGAATCAGTAGAAGCATCGTTCATTTTCTTCAAATCCATCACCATCGGTGTAAGCATGGATTTGCATTCTGTCATATTAAACTTCTTCAATATCTCTACTGTATATTTTCCTTGACTCAAGAAATTCTCATTATTCCTCTACCATACTTCTAGTCCCAAGAAGTAGTGCATCATACCCAGGTCCTTCATCTCGAATTCAGAAGTCAATGCTCGCTTTCATTCAACAATAAGTCTTTCTGAACCGGTGAGAAATAATTCATCCATATACAGGACCAAGATCGAGTACTTGTCACCAACAATATGATAATATAGGTTTGGATCAACAACACTCGTTGAAGCCCAAACTCATCAAGAATCCATCCATCTTCTTGTACCAAGCACAAGGTGCTTGCTTTAGTCCATACAAGTCTTTCTTCAACATGCACAGATGAGATTTCTCGTCGTGTATCATGAGTCCCTCTGGCTTCTCAATGTAAAATTCTTCCTCAATATCACCATCGAGAAAGGTTGTCTTTACATCCATATGATGTAGTTTCCAACCCATGGATGCAGCTAGTGCAATGATAGTATGGATAGAAGTTTATCAAGCTACTGGAGAAAATGTCTCCTCATAATCAATTCCCTCCACCTGTGATAATCCTCTGGCTACAAATCTCTCTTTGTATTTCTCGACACTTCCATAAACTGCATGCTTGATTTTATAGATCCACTTGGAAGTTACTACAAACTTCCCTTCTAGTCTCAAAAAAATATCCCACACACCATTCTTCAAGATGGAATGATACTCTTCTACCATGGCATCTTTCCATACTTGTTGACCTGTTTCTTCTCCATGACAAGAAGTCTCAGTATCAATGATGTGGCTCATGGTTGAAAAATAGCTCAAAAATCTCTTTGGTCTCTTACTCTCTCGGAATGTGCCTTAAGGAGCTGCATATCCCTCTACCTCATGCAGAGTTTGTCGAACCTAGGAAGGTCTTTTTATGGCCTACTGCAATGTCTCTGGGAACATCAACTGGAGAAATTGGATCAACTGGAACAACTGGATCAACTAGAATAATGGTTGTCTCCCTTTGAACTGTTGAAGGGGAGAAGGTATTGTCTCTTCCTTCTTCTCGAATAGTTTGATTCCCTCTGAGTCAAGTGACTCCCTCTGAATTCTAAAGGATAGATATCTTCCTTTTATCGTTTTCTTAACTTGGAGGCATCTCATGTCTTTTCAAGTCCTCTACTGAATCTATAGTACTTTGTTGGTCTCTTGTACTAGGATAATAATCAACCAAGAAAATTTGGACTCTCGTACCAGGGATAATGGTCCAAGACAAGAGGGCTCCCACACCAGGGATAATACCCTTCATTATTAGAATGCAAGAAACTACAGGTTAATCAAATAAGGAAAGTAGTACAAAAACTTACCCTAGTATACAGTCATGCTCAATATTGTATTTGGTCTTATAGGAAGAAATCCTCATTTCTCATGTCTTCATCTTTCTGAGGTGGGTCTGGATCCATGTCAACAATGGAAGCATATTGTCTTTATCTCTTCCTGGTAGGACAATTTCTCGCAATGTGTCCATACTTGTCACATCTGAAGCACTAGATCTTTGACATGTCTTTTCTATGATCATAACCTGGAGCTGATGAAGTCTTCTTGTCTTTGAATGTTTACTTGAAGATTCTTTTATTTCTTCCTCCTTTCTTTGTATTAAGTGCAAGAGCATGATTTTCATCATGAGGGGAGTCTTCCACTCCTCTAGCTATAAGTCTAATTTCTTCTTGGGTACAGTCTGTCCATAGACGATCAAAAGTAGGTAGTTGTTCTCTACCACTGATACTCTGAAGAAATGGTTCCCAATGTTTTAGAAGATTATTGAGAGTGTTCAAAACAAGTTCTTTGTCTGATATGATTTCTCTAATGGCACATAGAGGATCTCTGATCTCTAACATCTTCATAAAGAATATAGAAACAGTGTCACCTTTTGTCATCTTGATATTTTGAAGTTGGCCCTTCAATGTAAGAGCTCTGAGGGTGTTGTTACTCTCAAACATTTTCTTCAATGCTTCATACATTTCATAACTTGTCTTCATGTTAGCAATACGAGGTAGGAGATGATCTCTTACTAAGTAGATTATTATCTTTCTTTCCTTGACGTCATCTTCCTTCCTTTCTTCCTTCTCTTCATCGGTATTTGTCTCTGGTAAAGCTTTTTGTATCACCCATAATAGATATTCCTCTTCAAGAGTGATCTGAAGTCTTGACTTCCAGGAAATGAAGTTGCTTGATCCATTAATCCTATCTTCCACCAAGGTTTTGTTCATCATATTTTCAGATTCTTCACAAACCCTTACCAACTGGGCTAGGAAACCTAATGACTAGGCTAGACTATAAATCTTAGGTTTCGTTGGGCTTCTGAATGCCAAAAATAATCCTTGAAAGTCATAAGAACATTGGTGAGCTGAAAATCTCCTTCAATGAGCTGCAGAAACCCTAAATCTGAATTTTTTGCAAAAAATTGCAAAACCATAGAAACCCTAGGGACAAAAATCCAAAATTCTTGGAATTGCAATATGAATCTTGTTGGAGGTGCATTAAGGGATGTCGTACACCCCTATGAAATTTTTATCCCTAATGATCAAGTATAAAGTGTTGAAATAGTCGAACAAGAGAGGGTCGTATGGATTTATGGAAACCCTAGGAGGGTTGTACGGTTCTGCAGAAGAGAGGGGACATCTGCTAGAAGCTTGTACAATGGATTCTTAAAGACCTATGCTCTTATACCAAGTTGAATTTTCACTATTCTAGGATCAAGCATGAGTTTTATTTCATTTTAGCATTTACTTGAACCATGAACAAATGCAACTACACAATTTACAAGCGATGCAATAACCAAGATCACAAGAAGAATAACCATGCACAAGAACACAAGAAATATATTGGGAAAACCCTTCTCAACAAGGGAGAAAAACCCAACAATCCTTTGCTATATTCTCAAGATAATATCCTCCAACCATGAAACCCTAATGCACACAACAAGGTGCTCTACTACCTTGAATCTTGTGCCCAAGAGAGGTGTGCACTTCATCCCTAGAAATGTACTTGTTGAAATTTCAAATGACAAGTGACTTGTGTGTTTCCTCAATGGGGAAGTCGCCTTTATTTATACTACAATGGACAGACCAAAAGTGATGTTTATTGGCACAACAGGGTCGACCTCAATAACTCGAAAAATAATTAATTATTACAATAAACATTAATTATCTTTAACATATGGTGGAGCCGAACTATACCCTTTACATCACAATTAGGGTTACAAGAAAATATAGAAAGGGATCCACATGTCCACCTGTGCTCGGCCACAAGGATGTCCTAATCAACAGATCTTTATCTCACTAAGTCCACAGGAGAATCATCTGGAGTACCATCTCAAGCCTGACTCAACTGAGTCCACAAGGTGGGAGACCACACGTCATAACAACTCGGTCCAGAGTCTGACGCACACCCATCACATGGGCACCTTCACCCCACACGGGGGTACACATCGTCTCATCTCAATCTAGAGAGGAACGACACACCCATCTCATGGGCATCCTCACCCCACACAGGGGCATACATCGCCTCATCTCAGTCCAGAGAGGAATGACACACTCTTCTCATGGGCATCCTCACCCCACATAGGGGAATACATCATCTCATCTCAGTCCAGAGAGGAATGACACACCCATCTCATGGGCACACCCAACACATTGGCTCTCTCATAGGTCGACTCAACTCAGTCTCAAAGGAGAACGTGTCCTGGAGGATGTCCCACGAAGTTGTAATCATCAACAAATGTAACTAAATATGGATTATAAAATGATAAAATAGTTTT
The DNA here is from genome assembly GCA_009831015.1 of Picea engelmannii. NCBI lineage: Eukaryota > Viridiplantae > Streptophyta > Pinopsida > Pinales > Pinaceae > Picea > Picea engelmannii. The sequence goes on along the minus strand of ML791576.1, from coordinate 44,292 downwards.
TTAAAAGTAAAATTATAATAAATATGTGTGAGATGACAATATTATAATTAATGTGTCTCGGTCTTAAAATATTGATAAAAAATTATAGATTTTTTATTTTAATTTTAAAGTGTTAATAGGTTATGGAAATTAATAGTCTTATAAATGTCTTTAAAAGGAAGCAATACTTAAAAAAATGAAGTTTACATGACTTAATGTTGGCTTATTTTATTATTTTATTATTTTTAGTTTATTATTTTTTATAAGAATGATTGAAGTTTGTATTATTTAAGAAAAGTATTGTTGAACTATATAGTGATGTAATACAAAATAAAACCTACCATTATCCAAAATAAGCAATCTTAGCAAGCATACTAATGTACAAACTGATATAGCAACACCATAACTCTACAAAACATAGTAACTATAATTGTAAAGGAGAAAAGCTAAAAAAAATCCAATTCAACCCCCCCAAGTCTCCATTGGTGTGTCCTCTGTGTGCATGCCCACTTCATCATGTTCCAAGTCTCCATTGGTGTGTCCTCTATGTACATGCCCACTTCATCATGTTCCACAATATTGACAACTCTTAGACAATCCTCCATGGCTAAGTCCATGGTGTCTTGTAAAAGTTGTTTCTCCATATGGACTCACGAGAAACCACTTAGAGATGGGTATTCAGTAGATGCAATAGTTTTAGAAGCAAGGGAATGAATTACCCCTGAAGTGAGGTATAAATATGCAACTATTATGTTAACCAATGACTTTAATTCCCCCAGGTGTTCAGTTCCATAAATTTCCAATGAGAGACAAACATGAAGGCAAAGAATGATCTATGTTTCCCTAAGCTCCAACAACTAAGATAGACTTTCCATGATGCAATCAACTCTAACTCTATTCTCAACCCTTGGCTTCCTATCACATTCCTCTTTCCATTGGCTCTACCTAATAGTGGATTTCATCATGCTGCAATGGGCCTCAATGGCCTCTTTTTCACATCTCTATAGGCCATGTTAAACCTCCTACTACCGACCAAACTAGCAGTCCATCAAGGTCCTTAGGTTGCTAGGGTGATACCACAAGGGTAGGTGTCCAAATGTCACCACAACACCGACGTGTTCCCTGTTCAAGCTAAAATCCTATGCTAATGTGCTTCAGGAGGCTTCCCTAAACTACAATTCACCACAATATCAGTAGACTAGTGTCTAATAAAAACACTAAGTGAAGGTAGGAGTTAATTAATTAAATAATTCTTGATGGTTTATAACAATGAATTGAAATTAAAAACAAACCAACAAGCTAACCTCACCCAAAATGCTCCAAATATACCAAGATAAATGATGTATTTCCTTGTTGGTTATCCCTTCAATCAAGAGAGTGAGTGATGGATCTAGAAGTATGCTTAATGGGATAAAGTAGACTTGCACACCTTTTTCCAAGAGACTCTTATAGCATATAATAATAAAGCACAAAATCCAAGAGTATTTATATCGTTGGGTAGAGGAATTCCTCTAAAGAAAAAAAAAATCAATGGATCTACTAGCTTATAGATAATAAATTAAAGAATGAAGTTAGGATATGGTTTTTTATTTTATTTTAATATAATAAAAGGAAAAAGAAAATGAGATTTTCGATTTTGAATGAAATGGTTGAAGAAGGTCAATTTTTACCATTTTTTGTTACCTCCTAGTTTGATGAACCACATGCATAACTTGTATTAAGTCAACTTTGGAAAATCCCTAGATATTGGGTTTGGAGTCGAAGGACTAATCCCCCCCAATACTAGTTATCAAGAAATCTCCTTGAAAGGATAATTTTTGAATCAATATATCAATTTTGGTGAGTGAGAACCTACCACTAGTGTTTGAAGTTACTTCCAAGGAAGTTGGTCCAACACTTGGGTTTGTACCACTAAGCCCCAAAAGGAAGAAGAAGAGATGAAGAGTTTAATTCCCTTCCTCCACATGACTATGTAGCCCCTCAATGGATTGATATATTAACTCTTGCAAATATCCAATAACAATCTCCAATAAAGCACAAAAAAACCTACATAAACATAGACAAAACTTATCCACAGGTACACAAAAAATAAAGTTCAAAATGATGACATTACAATCTCACAAATATTCAACAACTTAAAATGAAAAGAACTAACAGTATATAAATTTTCATTAAACAACTAGTTTTTCCCTCTCTCATTAAAATAATAATTTTGGTTTGTCAACATGTTGGAGACTAAACCCTTGTACATCAAATAATATTTTATTCTCCCTTTCTCATTAAAATAATAATTTTGGTTTTTCATCCACATGTTGGAGACTAAACCCATGTACATCAAATAATATTTTAATCTTCATCGTACATTTTATTTGGGAAAAATCCCACAAAATCTTTGCTCATTGACCCAAATTTGGAGTTCGATTTGCATACAAAGGAGGTCGAATGGCCTAGTAGAGGCCACAATTTGCTTGGAAAGTAGACACTGGCCTTGTAGAATGGCCAACGTTCACTTGGAAGAATGTTAGATCTTGGTTTGGGTGTCCAACATCTCTCTTAGTCAACCCAACATTCCATTCCAACGTCTATCTCTTTGCAACGGCTAGTGTGGAGGGTGGTGCGACTTCCTTGAGTGGACAAATTGTTTTGGGAGAGGAGCCATCGGTTAGGAGTTTGCAATGTTCACTTGGACCTCCTCGAACGTTCCCTTAGGTAACCCAACGTTCACATTGCTTTGACTATTTGCCTTGGAAATGACACCTAACGTTTCTCTAGGGTGACTCATCCTCTTGGAGATAGGATGACTTGTTGATGATGTGGAATGCACGTGTGCATGGAAGTTTGAGTATAGCTTTTCACTTCTATTGGAATTTGTAATATTTGCATTGATGTTTGGAATCTTGTCTTCATGCATGCAACGTTGTCTTGGGTTATATATTGCCTTGCCACCTTTAGTACGTAGAGAAGAGTGACGCACCACCTTTGGAGGCTTATAACTTGCTCAATATTTACTCAAATGAAAACATTCAACGTGGCATGAGATCCATTCATACATGACAAGGAACAAATATAGCCATTGTTGAATTTTGACTCTCAGAGAATACTTTACATTGGGATTTGAAAATTGTGAGATGATGAAATTTTGTGAGACTTTTAAGTACCATACAGACTTTATAAGTTAATGATTGTGTGGGTAATGACATAGATGTGCATAATTATGGGCAGACAAGCTCTACAATGTATGATCACCCCTACAATAAAAAAAAAATGGTTTTATGAAACCATGTGTCTTAATAGGTTCACCGCAAGTCCCCCAATCCTATCCAAGACGAAGGGAAGTAAAAATGAAATCTAGAAACATTGATCATAGCTAACTAACAAGTCTAAGAATCCATAATACACAATCCTCCACACAACCTACAAAGCTTTGACTTGCATCCTTGGACTTGCAATAATGTAATCCACACAACCTACAAAACTTACAATGATGTAATGAGATGAGTACCCTCCTGCAACGATATTAACAATAACATTGATCCATTTTAATAAGAAGAAAAGAATATCAACCCAAAAGATAAAATTCAAAATATTACCAAAATCCAACCAAAATTGCATTGGCTCAAGCCCCAAAACTCAATTGTCAATTGAAGAGATTAAAAGTGGAGCCGAGATTTGAAACACAATGCCCTTCCAAAACCATCGCCATATTAAAGCCACATGTAAATAATAAGAACACTCCTTAATTATTAAAAAACATAAATACATAATTTAGTTTATATATAAACTTCAATATAAAAATTTAAATAAATTTAAAGTTTAAACCTTTTATGATAAAAAAAAATTGTGGGACAAAACAATGGTTTTTGAAATATTTACTAAAAACACGGCAACACAATTTAATTTACTAGCTGCAAAGTAATTAAATTTATATATTATATATATAATATAACATTGTAAAATTATTATTTAAAAATAATTAAATGTTAAATTTAGAAGTTTAAAATAATTTAGTAAACATTTTATGAGGAAATTTTTTAAAATGTATATATATATATATATATATATATATATATATATATATATATATATATATATATATATATTTTTATTAAGATTAAAATAAAATAACTAACTTTTTATGATGATGATGGTTAAAAGGTTAAACATTATTTTATTTTATTTTGTGTTCTACAAGTTTTAACAAAAGTATTTTATATGGCTATAGTTTTGATGAGTCAAAAGGTTAGGATTATTTTATTTTATTTTGTGTTCTAAAAGTTTTAACAAAAGTATTTTATATTGTTATAGTTTTGATGAGTCAAAAGGTTAGGAAGGTCAATATTATAATATAGAATACAAATATTTTGAAAATGAGATTTAATGTGGGTGTACATAAAACATTTTAATAAAATAAATAACTTTTTATAATGATGTTGATGATAATGGTTAATTAAAATTTACTTAATTTTATTTTTTGCTTGAAAAGTTTCAACAAAAGCATTTCAAATCACTATAGTTTTGATGAGTTAAAAGATTAGGAAGGTCTAGTATTTTAATTCTCTTATCCTCTATTTTTTATTAGCACCACAATTTCTCCCTAATTTAGATATAATAAGATTTTAGATAAGATTTTGTAGGGCAGCCCCCACACCCCAATTTTCCCTTAAATTTAGATGTAATAATATTTGTAATATTATCTTTATTTTATAGAGGAAGCAACCCCTTTGTCCTTAAATTTAGATGTAGTAATATTTGTAATATTATCTTTATTTTGTAAACTTGGCATCTTTATGCCAACCCCATTTGAGTTGTAAGTGGTTTTGAATAGATTTTCTTCTACTCTTCTAGAGTTTCTTATACCCCAATGATTTGCTCTAGTCATAACCATGCTCTATGACTTGCTTCTATGATGAGGATAGGATAGGGTGTATTGCCTTCAATTTCAAGATTATTAGTTATAAAATGCTTTTGGATTTACTTCATCTTTCTCTGTGATTCTCTAGGATAGGGTGTATAGCCTTTAATTTCAGTTATAAAATGTTTTTGGATTTACTTTATCTTTTTTCCGGGATTCTCAAAAAAAGTTGTGACCGAATTCTTCATAACCATATCTATATGAGAGTCTCAAATATGAGTTTATTCATATCCCAAAGCTATAGGCCCAATGATTTACAATTGTTTTCAAATCCATAATAATATCTCCACTCCCCATTTATCATTTTCTCAATGCTATAGTTCCAATTAAACTCATGATGAAGATCGATGCTGACAATATATTTGTATAAAATCACTTCCTCTAAATTGTTGTTGTCATACATATAAGTGATCATTTTGAATTTGATTCTCATAAACACTACTTACCATAAGAACAAAGATTATTACTATTCTATTTAGAGACATGTCAATACATATTATTGCTTCCAAATAACTCACTAACTTAAAGATAATAATTATTGTTCTTTATATTAATAAAGTTTACTAAATAAATAAATTAAATCACTTTAAATATTTTTTATAATAATAATTTTATAAAAATAATGAAAATAAAAATCAATAACTATACAAGAGTCTCAAATATGAGTTTATTCTTATCCCAAAGTTATAGGCCCAATGATTTACATTTTTTTTCAAATCCATAATAATATCTCCACTTTCCATTTATCATTTTCTAAATGTTATAGTTTCCCTTAAACTCGTGATGAAAATAAATTCTCACAATATATTTGTATAAAGTCACTTCCTCTAAGTTATTGTTATCATATACATCTAAGTGATCATTTTAAATTTGATTCTCATAAACACTCCTGATCATGAAAACAAAGATTATTACTATCCTATTTAGAGACATGTTAATACATATTATTACTTCCAAATAACTCTCTAACTTAAATAATTATTGTTCTCTGTATTAATAAAGTTTAATAAATAAATTAATTAAATCACTTTAAATAATTTTTATAAAATTATAAATTAATTAAATCACTTTAAATAATTTTTATAAAATTATAAATTAATTAAATCACTTTAAATAATTTTTATAAAATTATAAATTAATTAAATCACTTTAAATAATTTTTATAATAATAATTTTATAAAAATAATGAAAATAAAAATCAATCAACAAACTTACATTAAATAATTAATATTAATAAAATTTGTCTTATGTATTATAAATATTATAAATTTTAAAATTAATATTCTTATAAATCTCTTTTAAACTTAATTTAAATACATTTAAATTATTAAAATAAAAAACTTAAAAATATTATTTATAATTAATTTTTATTTTTTTTTATAGTACAGTAGTCTCTAAGTGTTAGTTACTTTAACTTATACAAAAATTTCAATTGTTAATTTAATATTTTTAAAATTTTTACACCTCGTTGAACTTGAAATTGATTCACTTAAACTCATAAAAGTAAGTGTTATATGGAAAACAAATCTAAAATAGAATTAATTTATTTTTTTATATTATAAATATTATTTTTTTAAATAAATTTTTGGTTAATTTTTTTTTATATTATATAAATATAGGAATAATGTTAAAAACATGTGTTTTTTTTTTTAAATAGAAAAATAGTGTAACTACTAAAGATAGTGTAATATGGATAAAAAAATCGAAAATAATATTAATTTATTTTTTTATATTATAAATATTATTTTTTTAAATAATTTTTTGATTAATGATTTTTTATATTATATAAATATAAGAATATGGTTAAAAACATATGTTTTCTCTTAAATATAGAAAAATGATTAAAAACATGTGTTTCCTCTTAGATATAAGAAAATGGTTAAACATGTGTTTCCTCCTCAAAAATAATAACTTCAAATCAAATGAATTAGAATATATACACCTACTTAGACTTTAGCAATCAAATCAAAATCCCTTATTTATGAAATCTCATACATCAATTTAATATTTGACTTGGTGTGATGTTAGATTATTTATTATTATAATATAACATTTTTATAAACAGAATCAATATACTACAATATACAATGTATAAAACTAAAACAAAAATTAATATACTATAATATACAATGTATAAAACAAAAACAAAAACTAAATAAACATAGCTTTGTGTTTTTTTCGTCAAAATCTGACCACATAAACATAAATCTACATAACATCACTTAAATCTACTGATCCAACAATTTCCTACCAGATTTCAAGCAAATTTCCCTAAAAAAATCACCAATAAGTATTGTGAATTATGTTTGTGGTAAACTATATAACAAAATACAGAATTTAACAATTTCATTTCCTGTCAAATTTCAGACAATTGTGAAAAAATCACCCATAAGTATTGTCAATCATGTTAAAGTATTGTCAATCATGTTTGTGGTAAACTATATTACAAAATACAGTTTAAAAAAAATCACCAATAGGTATTGTCAATCATGTTTGTGGTAAACTATATTACAAAATACAGTTTAAATAATGTTAAAAATTTTAAAACAAAAATATTTATTATATAAATATATTTAAAAACACTATAATAACATTGATCTGTCTTTATTTCATATTATTTTTACCATGTTCGATGCTCGACGAATTTATTTAAAAATTTAAAACAAAAATATTTATTATATAAATATATTCAAAAACACGAAAATAACATTGGTTTGTCATTATTTCATATTACTTTTACCATGTTCGATGCTTGACAAATTTAGAATCCAAGGCATGTGTATGTATATACGAACAGTACTTGTACCGAAAGTCATGTCAGGGTTTGGTTTCTTGGATGTCAGATACGTGTCGACGATTCTTTTTGCAAGACTAATATAATAGGAAAAATGTATATGAACTATGTATTGGAATAATCCGAGTTACACAAAGATTTAGAGCTTCTGCGCTGTAACGTATTTTGTCGATTTCTATTGTTAATGGTGAAAAAAACAAATAATGGAAATTGATATATGTCGTATAAAAAAACCAACCTACAGAGAAAAGATCAAAAAATGTTGTAGCCTTTGTTATTCGTTTATAACTCTTGTTATGGCTTTTGGGCGGCCATTTATAGAAATCCGTTCGAATTGCTTCAGCCCATATAAACAGACCTGCCATCGATAGAAATCCGATCCGTTCGAATGGCCGAGCCGCCATCGATAGAAATCCGATCCGTTCGAATGGGCTGAGCTGCCATCGATATGCCACTCTGATCTTCGAACGGATTTCTATAAATGAACACATAAGCAGGCATCATCATGAACGAGAATGAATTTATTGCCAATCCATTTCCATTGCAGGAAGTAAAATAAAACATCACATTAGGAGGCAATCACAAATGTTAGAATGTAAATGTGTTCGAGTTGTCAGAAGAATTTCATCTGAATAAAACAAAGTTAACACCAGACGAATCCGTTACGTTACCTTCAGAAGAAGCCACAACATGCACACGTGGCCGTAATCTTTCGCTGCAATGGCACGGCTTGCCAGAGAAAAAAGAATTTAACGTTTTTTATACTAAATTCCTTCTATGTTGAATTCGGATGTTATAGATACTGTATGAATAATAATGGCGAAGTAGATTATCGGTAGCAGGAATTCAAGAAGCAAATTATACGTTGCGCCCCAAAGAAGAATATATATTAAGGCTTCCTGAGATCCACAACGACCACGCTTATGTTGTCCGAGCTCCCTCGCGCGAGAGCAAGCTTTGTTAACAATGCAGCCGCGTTGGCCGCCGGGGATTCCACCTCGGCGCAGCCAGAAGGCGAGGTTTCAGGCTTCCTTCTGCTGTTAATCGCGAGGACTTTCCTGGAAACCTCGCATGCCACCTGGTTAGAGATCACGTCCCAGAGGCCGTCGCTTGCCAGAATCAGGCACTCGTCTTCCTCTGTCCTCGCCGTGAAGGTCACCTCCGGCTCCGCGATTACGTATGGCTTCAGATAACCGTCTCCTGCACTTGAATATACACATTGTGTATACGCATCCATTAGTTTGATTCCATACGCAATGCATATAGATAGAAAAGCGAAAACGAAAAGAAATGGCGAATGTTTGTTTACTTATACCTATGGCCCGGGACATGGCAAGAACTCCCAGGACGCGATGTCCGTTCCAGTAAATGACCCTGCCTCCCGCGGACTCGATGCGCGCCATCTCGTCAGCACGGTCTGGCTGCAGAAATAACCCCCAAAAAGCAAGAACCCTAGTGCATATTTTATGTGTATGTCATACATAATTGTGTATATATTGTGTGTATATGTTTGAACGAGAAAGCTACCTTGTGATCGGCGGATAACGGAATCGCTTTGCCACCCCTAGAGAGAACGGCTCTCGAATCCCCGCAGTTCGCCACCACGATCTGCCTGCTTCCAACTATTGCCACCACGGCGGTCGTTCCCGCGTTTTCTGGCGGTTTCGATTCCGCGCATGGAACTTCTTGATCCTCTTCTACCTGCCGAGACTCGATCCCTCGACCGCTCATGCCCGGGTTCCGAATCCTCCTCCTGCCCGACAACGCGGCGACCTCCACGTCGATTTTCAGAAAGCAATCGGTCATCACGGCCTCCCAGTGCGCCTCCGTCCTAGGCTCCGTCAGTCGGATTTCATCCGCCACGGCAACGTGAAGCCGATCCTTACAATAAACCGCCGCCTGCAAAAACCACGACGTCAGACACCGTAAATTTCCAAGAACAGATAATTCTCTTTTCTTTATTCCTTACACGCACCTGTGAACCCCCGTGGCCATCGTAGACGCCGAAGAAGTGATAAACCCCATCGTTGCCAGCAACGAAAGCAGGCATCACCGCCACGGCGTCTTCCATTTCCCGTCGCCTGCCGCAGATCGACACCAAGCCATGCTCCGGGCACGGCTCTCCTCCGACCGCGAAAACCAGCGACGGCAACGAACCGACCGTAACAGTCTCACGGCACTCCGTTTCTTCTTCATGACCGTGGCCGGCAACATCGACGCCGTTGCCCACCTTAAGTCTCTTAACATTGATAGCCCCGGACGATGCGTTGGCAATGAGTTTGAACCGTCGGATCTCCATCCGCCGACGTCGTGCTGCTCGCGGTTTATTATCTTCCGGCGGCGGCGAACATCTATACATGTGACCACTGCAGCACAAGGTGGCCGTCTCTGCAACTGAAACCTCCTTCATTACTAAAATCTTCGTTTTTCCTTTTCCTTTTCTTTAATCTTCATAAAAACACACATAAGTTCAGATCGAAACCTACAAAATAAGGCATTTATTTTTCTCTATCATCAAAGCCAGAAAAAAAAAACATAAAAAACTTGCCTGTTACCGAAACCCGCTATCTTCCGCGTCCTCCTCCGAATACATCGTTGCTCCTCTTTCGCCTCCTCGCCATCGCACCTGCTGTTTCTCCTCCTCTGTTTATCGTTCTCATCAGTCGTCCGCCCTGCCACAGATTTTAAAGATCGCCGCCGGAAAACATCCCTCACTCTCAGCGCCGATCAAAACCCAGAAATCCAAATTAGACCTAACAATCCGTTTTATCAGAATAACGGCCAAATCGAAACATGAAACTATAAACCCTCGCTAAATTCACCCAATTCTTGAACCCTACGCCCCTCTGCGATCACAAATTTTCATCAATGTCCACTCAAATCGCAGGCGGAAGAACCTTACATTACATTACAGAGAGAAAATACACAGAGCGGATGGGAAGGGGGGAGCGGGGAAGGAAAATGGAAGAGCTGCCTTCCCGTGATAATAATACCATCCACACGACAAACACGTCGCCGATAAATTGGAAGCTGCCCGAGCAGCCACATTCGTACCCAACCCCGCCAGTACCTGCCCGTCATCGCCGGGCAGCCGGAGGGAAGGGAACGGAATGTGTTACACCTACGCAAGCCCGAAATCAGTGCCCAATGCGAGGGCCCCACATCTACAACGACGTCCCAGCCACGTGGTAGGACGCCCGGATCTACGGGCCACGTGTCGAAAATCGGAAACCCACTGACTTAGTATCTTTTATTATGTTCTGCCCCGGTCGGCTCCCGACAACGTGGTCCAATGAGAAGCCAGCACATCGTGGTTTAACCGACACGTGCAGAATAGTACTTCTAGAAAAAGGCGGGGAGACCAGGGCCCGCGGGCGGGTCGCATCGCCCTCTTGACAAATACAAGGTGCTTACATATGCCGACAAGCTTGTAAATACGTATCGCCGACCTGTTGATTCCTGGCTCTTACACGTGGCAGACGCACCAATTTCCTTGTCCTAGTGTGTAATTTTTACGTAAAAAAAAGGAACTCTCCCCTTCCCTCACCCTCTACCTTTGAAGATTCGCTTAACGAAAAAGAATGTAATGCAATGCAGTTCCGGGTCTGTCGCCATTCAATCTGCATCAACTGCCCTTACAAGTTTTGCAATATTAACTGTGGGAATGAATCTTGCAACCTCCCCTGACATTACATTTATATATTATTATACGTGTGAACAATAAAGTTGGATATTTCGTAGCTAACAATAGCATTTTATTTAGAGATAATTTTAACACTATAATTTGTTTTCTTATTTTTATATTATTAAGTGGAAGTGCACTTAGTCCCGTGAAACAGCTTAGACGGTAAGCGTACCTTTCTCCAAGAGATGGGAGGTCTTGTGGTCGAACACCTTTCTCCAAGAGATGAATATAAACGAGATACTTTCCCGTGGAAAAAGTGGAAGTGCACTTTTTCATTATGCTATATTTAATTGTATTCAATTTCCTTGAATCATGGTATGACATTTCACTAATCTTTTTTTTGAATATTAAATATAGGTAATCTTCTTTTTGAATATTAAATATAGGTTAAATGTTCTAAATTTTGGTTTTTTAGGTATTTTTTTTGGTAATATTTGTTCGAAATTTGGTGAATAATTGTGTTACTCTAAAAACATTACAACGACCTATAAAAGGAAATTATATACAGAAAATTGCACTTAGATGGGGTGAATAAGTTCACCTCCCATACTAATCTCATTGTCAAAAGTTAATCAATTTATATATGAAAAACTAATTATTATAATGGCATATTCCTATAATGAAATTTCATTTCCTTAGACGGGGTGTCATCCATTGTAAATGGTTAATGCATTGGAGGTGGGTGGCCGAGACACCTAGCAACACGGGTCTTGGGCTAAGTGAGAACACTTAGATTATCACACATCGTCGGTTCGAGCTATTAAAAGAACATGGTACCTGGGATGCTCAATCCTCTATCGGAAGTTGCAGGACAACACGATTATTGCTCTGGTTATTTACTCTTGGTACCTAGCCTTCATGTCAACATTAACGACCATGACAAGGCTGCAAGAAAATTATATTATGGAGCATTGGGTCATTTGGAATATCAATTCTATGACCTCCATTGAGTTTTGCATCTCTCTTCCCGCAACAGGTGTTGGGATAAGCACAAAGTTGTTTTTGTCTGGGTGACAAAGGTTACAGGGTTGACCATGTCGTGCCAGAGGGGAAGATCGAAACATGGTAGGGGTGACCACATTCCTGTTGGGCGCATTTTTTCTAGCGTGGGTAGTGATAGCTCCAATGGCAAGAAGCAATGTCCTATGAATTCTCCTCCAAGCTCATCCTATGCTTGCCTGCAAGACAACATACATACTTCCACAAGATGGGGGTGCAAAATTGAATGGCTTGATAGTCATGGCAACTCGTTGGGGTTCACTCCAAGCTCGTTCCTGGGTCCGTCATCTCTTGTGAGTCCTCCACAGGTCTCCCCTCACGGGAACTCCAACCAATATTATAGAGAATTCACCCTCGGTCCTCCAAGATCCTCCAACAACGGGAACACTCAACACATTCACGAAGCCTTGAGCATATTACAACAATTGGTTTTCAAGCTACGTAATGAGGTTGTTAATATTAATTTTCGTCTCGAGCTCATGGACCAACACATTTCTGATTTAGCACCCATGCGAGACAGCCCTGATGTTTTGGCACCTATAGATGCAGTAGGCGCGTAAGAACCTATTCTCCTCCCCCTCAAGGCAACTTGAAGGCATTTCCAATGACGACCAGGTTCAAAATTTTAATTAATAGTCTATGTTTCAATAGTGGGATTATTCGTTTAACCTTATTCTATGGAACAATTTTATGTTATAGTTGTAGTACTAGGCTTCATACTTTAATGCTATTTTTTGACCATATAAGACATATTGTTCTTGACATTAGACTCGAGCCAAGTTATTTCCATCTATGATAACTCAAACTCCAACAAACACTTAGACAAATATGTGATAGTTTGTAATATTTTTTTATAATAGATGATTTATATAATACTTATTTTAAAAAAAATAATAATGAAATTTCATTACAAAATTTGGAATGTATATAAAAAATATAATTAAAAAAGGCAAAGAACTAGAGTATTCCAATAAAAAATATATGTGTATTCCCTTTCATATTTAGTACGAGGATTTCAAGGGTGGTCTATATTGTAATTTACAATCCACATCCTCAAATCTAGATGTAAAGAAATTTATATATCAAATTATTTTGATGGGGTTTATGTTTATCAAGTTTATTCTCCAACCTAATCATGTGATATTGTTTTAATATATTATTTTATTTTTATTTTTTTAAATTATGAATGGAATAAATTTATTTTTTAATTTTTATTTTTCTATTTTATTAATTTGTTAAAAGTTTACATAAACTTCAAACAAAATTATTTCACCTACTTTTTAATATAAGTATTATATTAATAATCTATTTTGTATCAAAATTATTTGATTCACATTACCTTTTCAACTCCCAAAATATATTTAATCAAAATAACCTACCAGCAAACTCACATGACTCATTTCAAAGCACCAAGTTACATACAACACCTACCCAAATATACTTACTTTTTAATATAAATATTATATTAATAATCTATTTTGCATCTAAATTATTTGATTCACAATACCTTTTCAACTTCCAAAATATATTTAATCAAAATAACCTACAAGCAAACTCACATGACTCATTTCAAAGTACCAAGTTACATACAACACCTACCCAAATATAAAGTTAGATCCTTAGTTTGAATTTTGTTCCATTGAAGCATTTTGGTCAAATTTACTCAAAACAATTACCAAATATGATACCATAACTGAGCCAGCTATTATGCAGATTACCTATATCAACAACATTCATTGTGGATTGAAAGCAATGGAATCGCCATGTGGCCCTTCTTTATTGCACTACAGTGAATGTCTGGGTTGTCTTCCATCTCTCCTCACTTTATATATATATATAACGTGGTTTTTACTTCAACTCAATCCAATCTTACAAAGTTAGAATTTAATGAAGTACAACTTCATTCCAGTGGATCAACTCTCCAATCTCACAAGGACAAGATGGGCTCACATGCTTCTTTCTCTAATGCGTTGGGCCCACATGCTTCTTTCTCTCTCATGGGAAATGTGAGTATAGTTACACCCTTGTCCTTGTAAATGTCACTTGGGGATAGGCTTAAATTATAATTTATTTGGATTCATTAGCACCCCAAAAGTGTTTTAATGAGTATTGTTTTGTAAGTTGGATGGTTCATTGTATATCAGGGTTTTATGATAAAAATTTGTGAGTCAAACTTCACATGCTTTGCTTTGAAATTTTGTGGAAAATAGAAGCCACTAAAGTGTTTTTTGCTTTTAAAATGTATCCTTCATGTTTTGATGGAAACTTTTTTATATCTTTAAAAAGAAACAACTTACTTAAATCTAAAGTATATTAGAGAATGATTATCTTTCTTTCTTATAAGTTAAGAATGTTTAGTAATTTATTTTTAGATTGTTTATCAATTTTATTAATCATATAATTGTATTGAGAAAAATAAAATGTATTTTATAACTCAATATTAAAGAATTCTATTTATCTATTTCATTGTAATGCTAACATTAACTTATGTTGACCTAATATAATATTTTATACAAAATAAAAAATAAAGTAATAATAAATTTAATATATGTTAAATAATAATTATTAATTATATGTGTGTAAGTGGTTGTATCTCAATTGGTTAGGGTGGGGAGTTTTCTTCTCCCCACCCATGTTCAAGTCTCATCTATGTGACATTTGTTACTAATATTTTTTTAAATGATATGTGTTAACTCCATATTAAGCATTCATATCTCTCATATGGAGAAGTAGCAATTACTCTATGTAAAGTTGATATAAAATTGTTGTTTTTTTTTGTTTGCTAGTTTGTCTGTGACCTGCAGGACTAGGTTGTGGCTTGAGAAACTGCGACTCAGGGGCATCTAAGCCGTCAAAATCACCCTGGGTTTCAAACCGGTGACTTAACATCACGAAGTGTCTTAACAACACACTCTGTCACCGACTGTCCTACAGGGCTCGGGGACTTAAAATTTGAAGGACATGGAGGTGGGCTTTGATCCACTTATGTGTGCACACGATACCATTTTATATAGTATCTATGGGTGCAACCACACGTTCTACCACTACCTCAAGGTGCCCTCATGGCTCCAGATAAGGCCCTCACGAGAATTGAACCTTGCCCAACGATGGAAAACTCCTTGCTTTCCACCATTGGATCCAACCCCTTTGGGCGATATAAAATTATTTTACTTAAGGTGAACATAGAAATATTTTATTTATGGCCCACATTGAAATTTATTTTTACTTATTAATATTTGTTTAAATGCCACTAATTATAATTTGTTTAGTTTCAATTACTATCTCTTTCTCTCTCTATATAGAGTTGATATAGAATTATTTTACTTAAGATGGATATTGAAATATTTTATTTATTACCGACATTGATATATATTTTTTAAATACCATGTGTCAACTCTATGTTGAGCACGGAAGGAATTACACATCTCCCTCATATCGGGTTGTAGAAAGCCCCTTTCAGCACAATGAAGCATGTCATACAATTTGTGAAGGTAGTCCTTCAGCAAACAAGGTGTGACTTAATGCAAGGGTATCCAAGTATAAGTAATTAGAGAAATATACTAAGAGTATATTGATGCTTGGAGCCCAAGTAGACATCAAGGTTATATTAGAAGTGTGAGGAGTATGTTGGGGATGATAAGGTTAGAGATCCAAGTTGCATTATGGGAGCAAGGAAGAAAATACTAGGATAAAGCTCGAGAATACTTGGGGTGAGTTGTAATTTGGATCTGATGAAGGTAAATAAACCAAAAATCAATGAGGACTTCAAAGGAAAACACTTGGTGAAATTATTGTAAGTTACGTAGGTGAAAAATCCCACAAGTCTCTAAGATACTAAATGCTACAAGATAAGAAGAAGAAAAATGTTAACATGGAGATCAAAGACTTTAGTGGGATAAGTACAAGTGCTAGAAGTTGACAAGAAAAATTCCCATCATGGGCCATCTTTCTCGTAAAATATGATCAATATTTATTGTTGGTCGTAAAAAAAACAAACAATCCCTTAAAAATCTTTGATTATATGGTTAAAATTATCATTTTTGACAGCAATAATGTTTTTCAAATTCCAACCCTAGATGAGTAGTATGAAAACAATGGGAACTAAGCCTCAAGAGGCTAAGAGTATACATCATCTTGAGGGTTAGGCAAGTCAAATTCCTAGTTAATATATTTCATGTGATTGGATTGGTGGGTAGCAAGGTTCCAAGATAATAGTTCAGCTATTGGGGCCACAATGTGAGTTTTACCCACAAGTCCAAGATGGCACCACAAAGTATCTTAGAGATCAAGGGCATAAGATGCATATTTCTCAACGTCATGATAAAAATAAATATATTTCTAGCTCATGAGGTGAGGAATATATCAGGAGTGAAGACCTTGATCGATGTTTTAATAAAATATAATAGAGGGGTAAGCTTGATGGTGAATATCTAAATTGTCATCAATGAGTGAAATGTGTATGGGAAATAAAAAACATAGGTCTCCATATGACAAAGAGACGGGAAAAAATGATTTTTAAATACTTAGGCTCAAGGAGAGATGGAATGCTAAAGAGGAAGGACATTACAACAATTACCAAAAAGTATGAAAAATATATAGAGGGTTTACATAAGTCCCTAGTCTTGAATGGCTTTGGGCACCTTCGTTGCATGATTTCCACGATTATCATTGACTAACACATATGGACATGATGGATGGTCAGTGTCTAGAAGAGTCAATTTTGGGAATCCTTGCATGATGATGAGGAACATTGTGGACATGTGGGACGCCCATGCTCAAACTAGTGGCATCGAAGACCTTGACAACTCTCATTAGTTAGATGTACCAAGAGAATATGGTAAGGAAACTTAGCAAGGAAAGGCAAAGTGGAGGTTCTCACAGTTGACCTTGTTCGATTTGTAAGTATGATGCATGATGGACAAGATTGGCATAGAGAACTTGACTGGATTTTATAGACTTGGGTGCTTGGGCTACATGTAGACCCAAGGAGTTGGGTGGCCCACACTTGGTGGTTGAGATCGAGGACATAAGTGCCTTCAGGCACAAGCATCCATGAAGCACGGTCATGGGATGCACTCGTTGAGAAAAAATCCACTGAGCACATATCCATTGGATGCACTTGTTGGGAACACTCTTTCTGAGTGCACTTGGGCGCCTTGGGCACACTTGTTGGACATGTGGCACTTTGGGTACAACACCATTAGAAATTGGATAGTCAACATGAAAGTCATGAAGGGAGAAAAGGCATCATCAGACATAATGGAACTTCGCGATGTGGGAATTTAGGCCCACTTACACTTGGAAGGGGTTGCAAGTGCAAGACAAGTTTTGTATAAATAGTGGACACCTCAAAGGTGCTAAGGAATCAATCATTCATTGATCACTCACAAAGAGTGTAAAGGAACTCTGCAATTGTGTTAAATTCATGGTTGGCACAATAGGGTAAATTGCACTAGTTGAGTGACAAGAAGAAGACGGGACCTGTAGGAGGTGGGCCTAAGGTAGCTTTAGGGGTTGGAGCTTGCAACTCCCTTGTTGTATGTTTGTAACATTCTTCGTATAATAAGTTAAGGAACTTGGCTCAAGTGGCACCTATACATGTGTGTTGTGGACTCTTTATGTGTTGGATGTTACTATTCCTTGCTTTGTTTTCTATTGGATAAGTATTGAAATATTGGCTAAGTGTTGAAGTATTGCTAGGATGTTTTAAAGGCCAGGGTTAGACATGTGCCTACTATTCCATGAACTTTCTTGGGTAGGGCTTAGTTTCATTTGATGGATTGTAGCCTAAGGCAAAGTTATGGATAAACCTTCAGTGAAGAGGCATAGTTTGGTTGTAGTAGGTGCACATTGGCCATGTCATCACAACCAAGGAAAGGTAGTGTCGCACAACCTCAAGTGTTGAAACAAACATAGAAACTCAAGTTTGTAAAAAAAAAATTGGGAAAACAATAGATCCATGACATGTGGTATTAGATTTAAATTTGGGATATTTTTGGTGCTCTTCACCACTATCACTATCATGACCAGTGATATCAAAGGATTCTTCATCACATTGGAACAAACTTGAGGCAAAGCAATAGGATTTGGGACAAGTTGGGAGGTAGTTGCAAGAGTGCATTGAAGGCTAAAAAACAAAGACTTAGTGCCTTGTTTCAACAACAAATCAAGACATTTCTTTTGTAACATCCCTGACCATCCACAAGCTGGGCAATGCCACTACGCAAACGCTTCACTTAGCTTTTAAAGCTCTAATACTAATTTGTAACGTCCCCGGTCATCAACCCCACTGTTGGGCAACACCACTACGCGAAATATACACTTATATATATAATATGCATTAAATCAAATTAACACATTTAACATAGATTTACTGCCATCATACAAACTTAAATAGAATTAACAACAATTCATATAAGCAACGAAACACATGATAACATTCTAGCATTATGCATAACATAAAATTAAGCAGATAAATTATAGTTATCTTTCAACTGGAATAACACCACCAACTGCGTGCAAACCTTCCACGAACCTCTCAGCTGTAGACCACGCTGCTCATCACGCTTAGTAGTGGGTCACCCCCGATTTGGGACTAAGCTCCACCCAGGGCAAGGGAATCTTAGACTAGGTTGAGGTCACAGGAAACTGCACAAAGCAACTGAAAGGATTCTCTCCAGAAGCCTTCTTATGCCCACTACTCATGGACTCTCATTCCCCACATGCCTGTTCCACCTGGGAGTATACACCTTCACAAGCACAGTCCATCGATGCTTCACCTCCCTCTTTGGGTCTCGATAACAGGCCGAATCAGGAATTATCAGAGCTCTGTAGCTGGTGTTGGACTCTCTTTGGAAGAAAACCACTTCCCAGCAAACTCTCTCACCTACAGAGAGCTACTCACAAGCCTGGCAACCTGCCTCTTCTACCACAGGCCTGACAACCCGCTTCTTCAGCACACTCCTCAACTCAACTCCAGCCAGGTGAGGAAAACAACAACGGTTCAACACTCATTCTCACAGGGATGATAGTAGCAACCAGAAATTGGGTATGGATGTCCAAAAACGGCAACCGTCCACACTAAGACGCAACACGATTTAGTAAGAAACAATCGACGACAACAAGCCACCCTCAGTAGAGGAACTATGTGGCCGCAATAGCCAACCGTTATGACACACACACGACACAAACATATACGGGATGCTCGGGCTTCACGGAAGATGCGGCTCAGTCCATCGGTTTTCCCACGGGTTCTCATTAGGTTCGTGACCAGGAAACAACACAAAGGTCGATCGTAGAGGCAAAACGGGTTCAGACTTTGAATGGCCGAATGACTAGCGAACTCCCGCGGAGGTTGGAAGAATGACTCATGGGTTACTCGTTCTAGGGTTCCTGGTGGATGTCCTCGTTCACAGTTAGATAGTGGTTGGAGAATCGCCAGACTCCATAGAATGAACCCCCAACATGGCTCAACTCATCATCTTTTAATGCATGCACCCAGGTCGACACTTGTCTTCTTGGAGCTGCATGCACTACATTTGCATTCGTTCCCCTTTCCCAAGAACTTAGAACAACACTCATCAATTATCCACCTTAGCCTTTAGAAAATAATAATAAATTATTATCCCTTTTATAGGTAAGCCCCCTAGCTTAGCCACTAGGCCCACACACTTAGCCTCCTCTCTTACCCAACCTTGTGGAAGCTTAGTCCCCCATCACTTTTTCTTCATGGTTGGTCTACACACAACGATGTTTATATTTTATTAATGATCTGCATAATTACATATACAAAATCAGACTCCTAGCCTTTAACACTTAGGCTCTCCAGCCTAATAAACACATAATCCCACCAGCTTATATGCACTTGGCTCACCAACCTATAAACATGATTACAATTCATAATAAAATTGGGGCACTACCGGGGGATATTACAATCCCCTCCCCTTATTTTTGCACTGTCCTCAATGTAACTCTTTACACATCATCAACAAGATTTCCAAAATATTAAAAAAGATGCAGGTATTTTGCCCGCACAACATCCTCATGCTCCCATGTCGCATCCTCAAGACTGTACCAGGTCCACTGGACCTTTACAAGCCCTATGGCTCGATTCTGGAGCTGCTTGATTTTTCGGTCCAATATGCGCACCGGATGCACTCGCAAGACGTCTTTTTGCTCCACCTGAATCACATTCCAATTGATTACATGATTAGCATCAAGTGTATATTTCTTAAGCAATGAAATATGAAACACATTATGTACAGTCATGGATGCAAGTAATGCAAGCATATATGCAATGTATATATATGCATATACAAGTAATTCTAATAACATTATAGCCTGTATACAAGATACACAACATACAATAAATAGAGAATTGTACTTATCTTTTGATTTGAGAAGACCTTCCACCCCTGAGCAGGGTTATGACTCCATCAAGGCAATGGCTTCCCAAGAAAGCCATGGTTCACAATCCATATCCACATGGTCTAGGCCAAGGTACCAAACCTAGACAACACTCCAACCATTCAAACCTCGACAACACTCCAACCAACGGTCTCTCATTCCCCACATGCTTGTCCCACCCCAGGAGTGTACACTTTAACTGTCACACAGTCCATCGGCTGCTACACCTCCCTTTCATTGGGCTTCAACAACATGCCAGGTCAGAAAGTCTCAGAGCACCGTGGCTCCTGGAGTTCCAACTGCCCTTAGATATTTCCAATCAGCAGCTTCCCCGAGCTACTCTTTGTAGTCAACATTCCAACTTTAATCCACATCATCTCATCTGCATCACCCACATGCAGTTATCATGAGAAAACATAAAATAATTCATTTAGGAACTACAATTAGTTCAAAAGGGAATTCAACTTTTATCCCCAAAACATGAAATTATATTTCATAAATCATCTTGGTTGTTGCCAAATTAGGATTGCAACCTTCCTTGTGGTTTTCCACAAGCACCAATCTTCATACTATTTTCCTACAAGGCTTCATCTTGCATACTTCCAACAATTGTCAGTATTTCTTGTACATCATAATTCAATTGCAATATGTACAGAACCATATGCAGAGAACTTATAATTGCCTGCACCTGACAATTCAATCACCATTACCAATAACTTAAGAAAATAGAATGACTCATCATTCTATGCATATACATGTTCATAATTAATAACAATGAGTTTATTATTTCAATTTTCTGGACATAAATATTTTTGTAGTCTCTATTCCTGTGACTACCTGGCTTGCAACTTTCCTGTTGCAATGTTTAACAGTTCCTGAAATGTTCTCAACTTCATGAGCTAGCAACATTTCAACCATTAGTATAATTATTTCCATGCCAAAAACACATATACATGCACTCACAAAATGCATTCAACAAAGTGCATTTAAGTATACAATTCCATCATGTATGAGTGCAACTCTGCCCCTTACTAGAGACGAGCACAACTCTCAATGCCTATTTATTCAGTGCACCCTTGTATTGATTTACATAATGCTCTTTATCTCAGTCATGTATCTCACCATCCATAAGTTGGAATTTCGACCAATGTGTTGACACATTCTCCATACACTTCCTATTGTCTTCCCAATTAATTGGATGCCTTCCTTTTCGACCCAAACACTACACCAAGAATATAATTCTGTGGTGTTCATTAGTGTTAGCAAAAAGGTTGCAGCCCAAGTTTTATTTAAAATTAGGAATCTTTTAGTACCCGTGTGGCTCATAACCTTTCCATATCCATACCTTGCCATATCAACCTGGTCCTGGTCTCATACATGACTAGCTTACTAGCATTCATTCCTATAACCAGTTCTTGTCTTTAATTATTTGGTTATTACCCCATAACCAAATTAACATGACATTCTACTATGTCAGTGTGTGCATTCAGAAGCTAAAAAGATTTGAATTAATACAGGCCTCCATCCTTTACCACATCCAGTGGTATGCATTCAATACTATAATCATGTGATTTTATAAAATAACTTTGGCTAAGGAAATTCGTACTTAAATTTCCTTTCAGGAATTATGCAAAAAGAGTAATACAAACTCATACCTGCATGACTGTCGTTAATAAATTTTATATTACCTGAAAGTCTGATGGCAGTAGAATCTTTTGTGCTTCTTTTATCAAACTTATAACCATCACTTCAACTCTTTGTTGCGTCACTCCTTATGCAACAACATCACCAGCAACACTTGCAAACATGCAAGCATTCTTTCCCCTGGATGACGCAACAAGCCATAACATACTTGCTTCCACATAAATTGCAACAACTTCTTTCCCGTGTGCAAATTTTCCTTGTTGATCCGAGAAGTCTTCAATTATTCCCGGATTCCTGAGTCTTCTTGTGCTCTCATTGTAGTCACTGTACATGACTATTTCTTCCCTGAGCACTTTTGACGCAGTGCCCCTACTTCAGCGGGTTTTGCTGACCTCCCAGTCAAAGGATATTTCAATATTCTGAGTCGAATTGACTCTTTGGGCTCGTGATTGAACCCAAAACAATTATACACAGGCCCCCTTTTCTCCTGTGTGCAGGTCCTGACAGACCCGTGGGATTATTCCTGTGCGCTTTCAAAACTTCAAGTTTTAGGCGCTAACCCCTTTTTCATTATCCCTTTCCTTCATAAGACCATGGGCTATGACCTCACATAAGTGTGTGATTGCAGGCACGGGCAAGAGTGGTTTTAGACCAACCTGCTTTTTTCCCCGTAATTCACCTCCAGGTGCCATGTATAATTTTGTTAAAACCGTGGTATAAATTGTGGCCCGCTCTCATATTTTTAACATCTGAGCAAGTTCTGGCCCCGTAGTTCTTCTCGACTATTGATCTATCACTTTCGGTGATGATCCATGATCAACGGCTGCTATCTATCCTTTGCCTGCCTCTAGCCAACTGTCCAATCAATGACCTTTTCTCCTTTCACGCATGATCTCAGATCTCCACGATCTGTCGACATGTAGCTCCCTTCCAAACCAACGACTACGATTGGTTCCGGCTCTCCAGCCCTAGGGAGTTTCAACTATCAACTATCTTCTTTTCCCCTATGGAAATCTTTCGAAGTGGAAGATCTAATGACACCTGTCCTCAACAATCGGACGGTTCTGATGAACTCCGACTCTTTTCGACCAAGACCAGATCAACGGTCCTTCGACCTCCTCCTCGATCAACGATCGAGATCTCCTTTGGGACTTCGATGCTTTCATCCTTTTCTTTCCTCTAGAGTGCTCCATACCCAAAGTTCCATATCTGGCACCACACGTCCACTTTCAGGTCAACGACCAAGATTTACTTCTGTTGTTTCTCCTCCTCCTTGTCCACAAACTTCCAAAGTTGTGGATCTTACGCCACCTCTCCTCCTTGACGATGGACGGTCCCAAATCACTTCGGGACTTCGGGACTTTGACAAGTCCACTCTCCTGCACACATAAGGGTTAAGTCTCATGTGCTTACCTCCAGATCCAACGGTTGCTGGTCCTTCGAGCTCAAATCCAATGGATGGGATATGTTCCTCTCCTCTATGCTTCCTTTGTTCTATTGGACGCTGATCTAACGGTCCAGGCTCCTCCCCAAAACCGTTCTGACGACTGTTGTCACTCCTCCTCTTGAGGTTTTAACTTCTTTTGCCTTGGAATATTTTGTTAGTGTTCAAAGGCTTCGGCCTTTGACCTTTCTCCTGCGAGTCTGCCTCCTGAATCTCGTCTTCGCTCTCGTAAGCGTTATCTCTTATGAGATTTAGGACTTAGAATGAGTCCATCTCCCATGCACTCCTTGCGTTATCTCTTTTGAGATTTTTGATTTACTCAGTCTCCTAAGGGTCTCGACCCTTTTGTTTCCTTTCAAAGGAGAAGTTTGTGCCCTCTTGGAAACCTTCTGCTCAAAGCACACCTTGCTGAGCATTTTCTACAGAGTGTTCAATAGCTCTGTGAGAATCTTCCTCTGATACTCTCCTCCCTGAACTCGATAAAGAGTTCTCTCTGTGCACACTTGCACTCGCTTGATGCCCTCCTGACAGATCCCTATAGAGTTCTCAATGACTCTTTCTCTCTTTGAAGTCAACACATAGTTCTTCCTATGCACTCCTTGCACCGCTATTGATGAAGGTTCAACGATATCTCTCATGAGCTTCTCTGAGGTTAAATTACCTTTGTCAATGCACTCCTTGCGGACAATGTGCACTGCTTGCAATCAAAAACTAAAAGAAGAGAAACAATTGAAACTTATTTAATACTTCACCAGTTTACGCATTCAGACCAATCTGATTTAAGAAAACGTTCAGATTTCATTTTCTTTCCGAGCTCTTCTCTGCTCTGTAATCATTTTCGAGCATTAGCTACTTTCTCTCAGTCCCCAACCCACGCGACCATGGGTCGTGACCAAGCGCTAGATCACTAGGTGCTTACTCGGGCCTTCGGCCTTCGACTTTGGAAGATTTCAAAGCACCACACAATAATCTCTCAGAGTTCTAGATTACCGAACTCGAGACATTGGGCAGATCAACCGTCCACGTCTACTCAACATCCGGTGGATGACACTTACTATGGAACCTTAGGCGTTTGAGTTCTGGAACTTCAAAGCTTCGGGACTTCGAAGGATTTCACATCTACGCATCTGAACTGTTAATTTCTGGACATTCCCAATCAACTTTGGTGATGTCATTACGTCATATCACTTAACGTTTTCCAATTGTGGGGGCATGCAATGGTGGTTTGGAGTAACTCGCCTTTCATCCCGCAATTATTCTGATGGTGACATGTAACCTCTTGGTGACATCGTGGTTTGGATTGCGGGACCGCCTTGGATAATTAACTTCTGTGCAACTTGGGTCCCCGCAATGCCTTCTGGTCGTTGATCTTGATGTATCGTGATCAACACCACTATGGGTCCCTTGAAATTTAACTACGTTACATAACCTCGAGCACCAATAACCCTACTCATTCAGGATGCCACGTGGTGGAATACTAGTGGCTGACTCGTGGCCCAATCAGATGGGTGTCACACACCACATTCCATATGGCATTTCAAACTTCCACGGGTTCGGAACCCACTAACACGTGGCACACATCCCATGTGTCCACGTCACCTCCAGGTGACATCATCATGACTCACCACTTCGGCTCTTCGGGCTTCAGAGCTTCAAACTTCTCTCTTATTTTTCATCAACTTCACCGAAGTCGCGAAGTATGAAGGGCTTCTAGGTTAACCCTTCTGCACCTTCCCTAGATCTAATGGTCGTAAGGGATTTCCCTTCCTTTCGAACAGATCCTATGGTGCAGAACAAACTCTGTTACTCTGTGAATTTACAAAGGAATTCATAGCAAACTGCCTCGTAACATTACCAAATCTGACGGTCGTGAAGGATTCTCCTTCTCTTGAACATATCCTAAGGTCCACATTACTCTGCGGCCCAACACCACTTCTGTTGTGGTTTTACAACACTGTTACTCCTCCTGAGCTTTGTAACACGACCAAGGTAACCTCTTGGCACTCAGGAATGTTCTGAGGTTCGAAATTGGTCCTCCAAACACAATTTCCTCTTGAAACCTTGGGTCCAATGGCCACTTATCCAGCCCATTTAGGTTCAGTGTTTGAAACCATGGGTCTGAACTCGAATTTTGTCTACTTCGACAATAATTCTTTCCAAAATTTTTGCTTCATTTTCCATTAACATGGCCCATCCAGGCACAATGTTGAAAACCTTGGCTCATTCAAAACATGGCTCAGTGATGGACAAGATTGGCATATAGAACTTGATTGGATTTTATAGATTTGGGTGTTTGGGCTACATGCAGACCTAAGGAGTTGGGTGGTCCACACTTGGTGGTTGAGATCGATGACATAAGTGCCTTCAGGCACAAGCATCCATGAAGCACAATCATGGGATGCACTCGTTGAGCACAAATCCACTGAGCACATATCCATTGGATGCACTTGTTGGGAACACTCTTTATGAGTGCACATGGGTGCCTTGGGCACACTTGTTGGACATGTGGCACTTTGGGTATAACACCATTAGACATTAGACAGTCGACATGAAAGTCATGAAGGGAGAAAAGGCATCATCAGACATAATGGAACTTTGCGATGTGGGAATTTGGGCCCACTTACGCTTGGAGGGGGTTGCAAGTGCAAGACAAGTTTTGTATAAATAGTGGACACCTAAAAGGTACTAAGGAATCAATCATTCATTGATCACTCACAAAGAGTGTAAAGGAACTCTGCAATTGTGTTAAATTCATGGTTGGCACAATAGGGTAAATTGCACTAGTTGATTGAAAAGAAGAAGACGAGACCTGTAGGAGGTGGGCCTAAGGTAGCTTCAGGGGTTGGATTGTGTAAGTCTATTGGGCAGTAGGTTAAAGGAAATATTTTCTTAGACTCATTGTACATATGTAATAGAGTTGCAAGTAGAAGCTTACAACTCCCTTTCTGTATGTTTGTAACATTCTTTATATAATAAGTTAAGGCACTTGGCTCAAGTTCCACCTATACATGTGTGTTGTGGACTTTTTATGTGTTGGATGTTACTATTCCTTGATTTGTTTTCTTTGAGATACGTATTGAAATATTGGCTAAGTGTTGAACTATTGCTAGGATGTTTTAAAGGCCAGGGTTAGACATGTGCCTACTATTCCATGAACTTTCTTGAGTAGGAATTAGTTTCATTTGATGGATTGTAGCCTAAGGCAGAGTTATGGGTAAACCTTCAGTGAAGAGACATAGTTTGGTTGTAGTAGGTGGACATTGCTGATGTCATCGCGACCAAGGAAAGGTAGTTTCGCACAACCTCAAGTGTTGAAACAAACATAGAAACTCAAGTTTGCAAAGAAAAATTTGGGAAAACTGTAGATCCATGACATGTGGTATCAGATTTAATTTTGAGATATCTTTGGTGCTCTTCACCACTATCACTATCATGACTAGTGATATCAAATAATTCTTCATCACATTGGAACAAAATTGAGGCAAATAAATAGGCTTTGGGACAAGTTGGGAGGTAGCTGCAAGAGTGGATTGAAGGCTAAAAAACACAGACTTAGTGCCTTGTTTCAACAACAAATCAAGACAGCTCTTCCCCACAAAATGATGAGTTTTCTTGTTGTTTTAGTAATGTTGCAAGCTTGAGGCAGCAAGGTGAACCAAGTCTTTGAGACTTGGGAGGGTTTTTCAAATGTGCCTATAGGGTCAACTCATTTATAGGTTGTGACATGGAAAGAATAGAGAAAGAATCATGGAAAACCAAGATGGAAGTCATGGACATGGGATTGGAACATTGGGATCAAGAGATTTGTCAGTTGTACCATGAACATGTAGCGAAGATGGAGTGTAATAGTGCATGGATTGGAACTTGGGTTTAAAAGTTGTAGACTTTGATAGACCAAGTAGTGACTTAGGTGCTACCTAAGTTGGGATCATTCAAGAAGAAGGATTCCCAATATTACAACAACATTATAGAAAGGAAGAAGATGGAATTGCCTAAGTCCAGAAGTAAGAATATTTCTTGTTTGTTTTGTTACCTGAATCGTTTTTCCATGGATTGTCGGACCTTTGAAGAAGAAGTTGGAAGAATTGGAAGAATTCCAACTACAACCAACTTTGAATGTGAAGCCAACAACATTGAGAGCAACCCAAGTATACCATACTTCAAATGCAATGTTGGATATTATAAGTACATTGATAGTAGGTTTGGGAAAGCTCATGGAAAAAGGTCATGAACATGGTTTGCAGAATGAAGGTGTGAATGGTATTTGTTTTGAAAATGAAACCGTGAGTGGTCTTTGTTTTGCAAATGAAACAGTGAGTGGGTTGAAGGTGGCAACCTTGGTAGACACCAGTGCAACCCACAACTTTGTAAGAAAAAACATACCGCTACAACACTTCATTGTAATCTTTAGAGTAGCATGGACATGTTTAAGGTGGTGAACTCGGTAATGAATTCAACAACATGAGTAGTTCATTCTACATATTTGAAGGTTTGGGAATGGTTTGGTAGTTTGTATTTGATAGTGGCTCCATTGGATTACCATACAATCATCTTGGGGAAAGACTTTCTCAAGCTTGCCAAAGTAGTTCTTATTCACCATGAGAATTGTTTGATTTTCTTTGATGGAGCTGAGACTTGTGGTGTGCCTATTATGACTAGAGGGAAGTTGGGAAATATGCCAAGAATTTAATTCATGAAGTTGATTGAGGCAACTAGTGAATCCATAGATAGGCCTTGTTTCGTCGCATAATGGGAAGATGAGATCATTTTAGGCAAAGCATTCTTGGTTGGAAAAGATGGTAAAAATCATATAAACAACAGGTTGGTAGCTTTAAAGACTTCAATGGATTCAATTATGAAAAATATTGTGTTATCACCATTTTGTGGGGTAACTAAGGAGATGATGTCTCGAGGCCCTCAAATTGTATATATGGAGTGTCGAGAGACCACATGACTAACAATGTCCATTTTCACATATAGAAACTCACTCTATCACCACAGTTTTGATCCATCGTCGACGCATACACCACACCAACTAGTTTATGGAAAGCACATGGGTCTTGCTCCATGAGGTACAAGTCAGGTATTGTGGCAGGTAATCACCCTAATATTTGAGGCATTTAAGCATGTTGTATTGAAGTTTCTTTTGATTATAGAACACCTTCTTGGAAATTATGCTTTTGACCCTGTTTCACCTTGGTGAGTGTCATCGATTTCCTAGTAAGTGGCCAACTTTTGGGGAAGGGGTGCAAATGGGGTCCCTTGAGGGGTCATCGTACCATTCTTGACCATAATTATAACTTTCCTCTCATTGAATTCCCATCACATTGCCCTCTTATAGGCCCTTTGACTTTAGTGACCCAAGAAGGGCATGTGCCTCATTTCATGGGAGGAAGGGGTTGAAGGCCTAGGGGGATGGTGGCTGGGAAAAGATACAAGAATAAAATATAAACCTTCTAGATGTTCACCTAGACAGGTCTTGAGAACAATGAATTGCTTCTCTCAAAAGAATTGAAGGACTACAAAAGATCAAATAGATAATAAATATCCTGCTTGAATGAAATACTAACACTAGTGTGTTATAAATCTTTGATGGTTACCCCTATGGCACTTTATGGACCTCTTCTTTCAAGTGACATTGTGTTACTTCCCCCCAAGCTAATTGATTCACTATTGGGAGTGCACACGTGTTTGGATCACTGATTAACTAATAAATGGCAATAAATGGGCTTGGAAAAAGGTTGCATTGAAGAAGAAGATGCACCACATCCCCTACAAAGGCACCCATAAATGAGATAATACAAGCCCTTGTATGTCATGAAAATAATTGACCTATGAAGTCTAAACCATTATCCACCTCATCATCCACTACATGACCTTGAAGGGGAATCCTTGGAGCATACCCTACTTGAGGGTTTTGGTCTACCCAATAGGAATTTTATGACACCCCTCCCATACCTAAACTTGGTCAATTGTATAGGGTCTTTGAGCACTTGTTTAATTTGATGAGGTAGTTTTGATGAAAATGTTTAGGTGCCTTGTTTATTAGATGTGGTTTTCACTTGCCATGATATTTTGACTTGAGAATCAAGATTCTTAGAGGGCGTACCTATTTGTTTTGCAGGACCTTGTTTGGTGGATATTTTTGGAGGAACAAGCCTAGCTTGGGCTTCCATGGGGCTTGAATCCCACAAGTTGGATGTCAAGGTTCCACATGTCGGATCATGATGAATTTCCTTTGGAGGCCTAGAAGACACCTTGGAGGACCTTTCATAGCCCTCACATGCCAAACGAATTGCCTAGGAGGGGAAAAATGTCACTCTTTGGGGCTTGACATCACATAGGGCTAGGTCTGGCAGTGATGGAGTTATTTTTCATTGACACTTGGCATCATTTGATGGAGAGAGAATGATATTGCATGAGAAGAAGTCCTTTGGAGGCCAAACGTTACATCCCCAACTCCAACAATTTGCTAAATATGCCAAAACATTGCCCTAAAGGGGCGACACCATCTTATTTTAGGGTTTCTAATGTATAAAAGTGTAAATTAAATATTATTATTTGGTTTAAGGGGTAAGATAAGGGGTTTTGACCCCTTATCTTATGTTTTACTCTAACTAAGTGGACAAACTATGTTTTAAACATTTTGTATAAATAGAGATCATGCGAATCTCATTTCATATCATAACTCTCCCTCTTGTTAGAGGATATTTGTTGAAATTTGCACCCTTCTTGGGAAATTCTCTTCGTCTCTTTTGGTTACATTGTTTTTTTTATGGTTTATATTTTCTATTGGTGGAAGAAGTGATTCACTATCTCTCTTGGAATACTTTTCTTGCTTTATGGTGGATATTTCTTGGTTAAAGAAGGAATTTATCTTGTTTTTGCTTGCACTAGGTAAGGAATCCATTTTGTTTCTTCTTTCTTGGTTACAAGTCTAATTTGATAAGCCTATTGGGGAGTATAAGTGCATACAACCCCACCAAGGCCATCATTTTTTCTTGAAATAAGTTGTTGCACAAGGAATACTAGGAGGAGTAAAAGGGTTTACACCCTCCTAGGGTTTTCCTTGACTATTTTTGCTTAACTTGGGGAGTAGAAGAGATAAATCCCAAGGAGGTAGCACAAATAGCTCTTTCTCTTTTAAAGACTCCATAACCCAATAGTTAAAGTAACTAATCTCTTGCATTGGATAAATAAATCATTGCATTGGGATATGTAGAACTACGAGATATTGGAATTGTTCAAGTTGGAATTTCTTCTATATGTTATAAGCATTCTTGTGCCATAAGGGCATCCTCTTTTAGCCAAGAAATTTGTTTCTGTAATAACGTTAATGCTACAGCCATTAGAGTTGCATCAAACCCTAGACACTTTTTTAAATAACTCACAATTGAACCGTCGGAAGTTGCTAATAATTTACCGCTACAATTTACTAGGCCTAGTGCATCTTTTGGGTGGATTACTTGTGATTTTTGGTGGTTGATTTATTTTTTGTAACAAGTTCTTTGCTACATCCATAAGGCTGCAATTATATCTCTGCAATAATATTTCATTTCAGCCTTGTTTCATGCTAAAGTCTTGCTCTTTCATTTTTGGGTTACAATAGTATTTACTAGCTTGTCTTTTGCTTATTTAACTAGACTTTCAACATCTTTATTTGCAGCTCTTACTATCTTTTTGTTGATAATATACATCATTGTTTACTACTGTAACTAAGGACAACAATCTGAAATTTCTTGTCCATCTAACATTATACGCATATATTGGCTTGTTCTTGTGTCTTGGGCATGTACACCACTCTTTACAGGGAATCTTATCTCTCGGCAACCTTTGGCCACCACCAAGACCTCATTCAAGCCATTTTCCGCACTTAGTAACTTGAACTTTAGGGGAATCCATTCATACATCTCACTTTCCATCTCATTTCCCCCTAGGGTCACCAAGATTCCCCCATTGAGGTGATTTTTTCATCTCTAAAGTGATGAGAACACCTGCCTAAGGTGACAGTGGGTATGTGTTCTCTAACTTGTTGCCATTTTGGTGGCTGGGTTGAGATTTTCCCAACCTACAACTTGTGCGATAACATTTTGGCACCATTTCCGGGGAGGATTTTGAATCCTCTTTTGAACCCTAATGACACTTTGGAAAGATTCTCTCCCAAAACCTTTACCCTTGGCTTGCATGGAAACTCCATTAAAGAACATTCCCTTTTCCACCCTCAATGAGCTCTTCTTGAGGCTCAGTTGGCGACTCCAACTTCCCAAGAAACCACCTTTCACTTATTACCCTTTCCATCTTATCAACCATGAAAGTATATGATGAAAAACTGTTGAAAATATGGAACGACATCCCAAAGTTTGATGGTAACCCGTGTTCGGCCATTACACATGTTGTCAAGTTTACTGAGTACATTTATTGGTACCAAATAACCCAGGATGTTGAATTAACAGAGTTGTTCTTGGCATCCCTAAGTAAGAAACAAAGAAATTTGATCAAGCACACTTGTATCTCAAAGGATCTAAGTATCCTCATCTAATAATTCCTCACACATTGTGGACCAAAATCTTAGCAATTTGAAGAAATGGTTCAATATCTTAAGGAAGCCTTTCAAGAAAGGATGTTTCCTTTGGATTCAATTGAGTATTTGAGGGAAAATTTCTTTGAAGAACATCTCTTCAAATAAGAATATCCCGATGAAGATCCGAATGAGACATTTGATGAAGATGAAGTGCTCATATCTTCCCTTCCACTTGATAAAGGCATCCAGACATCCCCCCCCTGCACATCAAGAAGAGAACATGATGAGTTGTAATATTTTTGAGGATCTTGATGACACTTTATTCCATGACTTTGGAAGTGAAGAAGTATTAGAGGATCCCTTGGATGCGACAAATATTTTTTAGAGAAGGAAAACAAAGAAATTTGTATTAAGGATCAATCCCCTTGTGATGAAGAGGTGATGGAGGGGCATGTAGATAAAAAGAAATAAGAATTCTAATGAATCACAACATATTGAGGCACTGCTATCTTTTCTCCCGCTTGATGAAGGTGAGGTTGTCCAACCTTTCTCTCCTCCTGCACATGATATTGAAGAAGTGATCAGTCTCAATGACGAATAATTTGAAGATCCAGTTGAAACTTCCTTAGCCTTTGTCCTTCCTGCACACAAAGACGAAAATACGATCATTTTTAGTCACATTGATGGTCTTATGAAATAACCCTTCAATATGGTTGCTGATCATATAGACACTTTCATACAAACTGGGAGACGCAAATAGGATTTGGGTTGTTTCATTTTTTACGGAGATCCCATCTACAACATTGAAGGCACCTCTCAGATAAAGGACACACAAAGCATTTCTTCAACAGATTTATGTTTACAGCTAGATAGTCCCTATATTTGGCAGCCCAATGATGATATGGTCACAAACTTATTCCATCCTATTGAGGATATATTGTCACAATTTACTCATGATGACTCTCAACCACCCCTTGATAATTGTGATGATTACTCTTATGGTGACCCGAGCCTATTCTATAAATAGTTCCAATCATCGTTGCACTTAGATTTTGATGGACACTAGATCATGGTCAGCCTAGAGAAATTTGGGGCTCACCCTACCAAACAAAAGTGTTATCATATTGAGGCCTTGAGAACATATTTACAGATAAACAAGAAGCAACATGTTATAAGTATGGAAGAAGAGTTTTTCTCTAGACCCGAGGCAATCCCTTACCTCTTATCTTCTTCTTCGGGAGTCCATACAATTTTCTTTCGATCTCTCATCTCCTCTAAGTCTTCAATAAGTAGTGGATCTCTATGAACATATGAAGATGAGCCCTCGTCTACATATGGCATCCCTCTTCAGAGATGGATTGATTGAGCTTGCGACTATCCTTTTAGGCAGGATTCTAGGGATGATCAGAATTGCGGATATTCTTTCTAGCAGGATGTCCTCCCTCCCACCCATATCCATGAGTTTCATTTCATGATTGATTATACATCTATTTATGCTCATGATCATTATGTGCTTGACTTATATTTGTTGTATTACATAATTAATCACATGGGGAGATACTTTGATGAAATGATCAGTCAGTTGCATTGATTGTATGAATTCACCTAACATTTCAACACCTGATATTCAGGGCCTCGAGGCCCCAAGTAAGTAGGCAGATCATATTGCTTTCCTTGCATTTTCATTTTGATTGCTCATATTAGTTTAGATGCATATCATATTTCATTTTTCTCTACTTGCATATTGATTTCATGCTTAGTTTATAATTTAAAAAAAAATGCTAAACTTTTTTTTTTCTAGATCAATTTCATTTTTTTTTTTATGAATATTGATGAAGGGTGATAGAACCACCCTATATTTTATAGTTTTTTTTTAGTGTAGGCACAAATCTACCAAGATATGTTGCGGTTCTCATGCACTCTATAACGAGCACATGTCCCCAAGTAGGAGCCAGATGTTATCCCAATTTTGTGGGGTAACTAAGGAGATGATGTCTTGAGGCCCTCAGGTTATAGATATGGAGTATAGAGAGACCACATGACTAGTAGTTTCCACTTGCACATATGAAATCCCACTTTACCACCATAGTTTAGATCCATCGTCGGTGAATCCACCACACCAACTAGCTTCTAGAAGGAACATGGGTCTTGATCCATGCAATACAAGTCAGGTATTTAAGCATGTTGTATTGAAGCTTCTTTTGATTATAGAATGCATGCTTGGACATTATTCTTTTGACCATGTTTCACCTTGGTGAGTGTCATCGATTTCCTAGTAAGTGGCCAAATTTTTGGGAAGGGGTGCAACTGGGGTCCCTTGAGGGGCCATTGTACCATTCCTGACCATACTTATCACATTAAGCTCATTGCATTCCCATCACATTTACCTCTTCTAGGCCCTTTGACTTTAGTGACCCAAGAAGGGCATGTACCTCATTTCATGGGAAGAAGGAGCTGAAGGCCCAAGAGGATGGTAGTTGGAAAAAGATAAAAGCCTAAAATATAAAACTTCTAGATGCTCGCTCAGATAGGTATTGAGAACGATGAATTGATTCTCTCAAAAGAATTAAAGGCCTGCAAAAGATCACACACGTAATAAATATCTCGCTTGAATAAAAGAATAACACTAGTGCATTATAATTCTTTTATGGTTACCCTTATGGCACTTTGTCGACCTATTCTTTCAAGTGACACCGTGTTACTTCTCCCCAAGCTAATCGATTCACTATTGGGAGTGCACACATGTTTGGATCACTGATTAATTAATAAATGGAAATAAATGGGCTTGGAAAAAGGTTGCATTGAAAAAGAAGGTGCAACACAACCCCTATAAAGGCACCCATAAATGAGATAATAGGATCCCTTATATGTCATGAAACTCATTGACCTATGAAGTATAAACCCCTATCCACCTCATCATCCACTACATGACTTTGAATGGGCATCCTTGGGAGCATCCCCTACTTGAGGGTTTTGGTCTACCCAATAGGAATTTTATGAAACCCCTCTCATACCTAAACTTGGTCAATTTGATAGGGTATTTGAGAACTTGTTTAATTTGATGAGGTAGTTTTGATGAATATGTTTAGGTGCCTTGTTTATTAGATGTAGTTTTCACTTGCCATGATATTTTGACTTGAGA
Source organism: Picea engelmannii (assembly GCA_009831015.1). NCBI lineage: Eukaryota > Viridiplantae > Streptophyta > Pinopsida > Pinales > Pinaceae > Picea > Picea engelmannii. Next base: position 8,766 of record ML791576.1, on the reverse strand, counting down.
TCCTTGGAGGGCGTACCTATTTGTTTTACAAGACCTTATTTGGTGGGTAGTTTTGGAGGAACAAGACTAGCTTGGGATTCCATGGGGCTTGAATCCCATAGGTTGGATGCCAAGGGCCCACATGTCAGATCATGATGACTTTCCTTTAGAGACCTAGAAGACACCTTGGAGGACCTTGCCTAGCCCTCACATGTGAAACAAATTTCCTAGGAGGGGAAAAACATCACTCTTTGGGGCTCGATGTCACCTAGGGCTAGGTTTGGTGGTGATGGAGTTATTTTTCAATGACACTTGGCATAATTTGATGAATAGAGCATGATAACACATGAGGAGAAGGCCTTTGGAGGCCAAATGTTCCATCCCTAACTCCAACGATTTTCTAAATATGCCAAAACATTGCCCTAAAGGGGTGACATCATCTTATTTTAGGGTTTCTAATGTGTAAAAGTGTAAATTAAATATTATTATTTGGTTTAAGGGGTAAGATAAGGGTTGTTGACCCATTATCTTATGTTTTACCCTAACTAAGTGGACAAACTATGTTTTAAACATTTTGTATAAATAGAGATCATGTGAATCTCATTTCATATCATAACTCTCCCTCTTGTGAGAGGATATTGGATGAAATTTGCGCTCTTCTTGGGAAATTCTCTTCATCTCTTTTGGTTAATTTATCTTGCTATGGTTTATCTTTCTTATTTGTGGAAGAAGTAATTCGCTATCTCTCTTGGAGTACTTTTCTTGCTTTATGGTGGATATTTCTTGGTTAAAGAAGGAGTTTATCTTGTTTATGCTTGCACTAGGTAAGGAATCCATTTTCTTGCTTCTTTCTTGGTTACAAGTCTAATTTGATAAGATTATTGGGGAGTATAAGTGCATACAACCCCACCAATTCCATCATTTTGTCTTGAAATAAGTTGTTGTACAAGGAATACTAGGAAAAGTAAAAGGGTTTACACCCTCCTAGGATTTTCCTTAGCTAGTTTTTCTTAACTTGGGGAGTAAAAGGGCTTACACCCCCAAGGAGGTAGCACAACTAGCTCTTTCTCTTTTAAATACTCCATAACCCAATAGTTAAAGGCACCAATATCTTGAATTGGAGAAATAAATCATTGCATTGGGATACATAGAACTATGAGATATTGGAATTTTTAAAGTTGGAATTTCTTCTGTATGTTATAAGCATTCTTGTGCCCTAAGGGCGTCCTCTTTTAGCCTAGAATTTTTTTGTTGTAATAATTTTAATGCTACATCCATTAGGGATGCAGAAAACCCTAAACACTTTCTTAAATAACTCACAATTCAACAATCATAAGTTGCTAATAATTTACCCCTACAATTTACTAGGCCTAGTGCATCTTTTGGGTGGATTACTTGTGATTTTTGGCGTCTTATTTATTTGCTGTAAAAAGTTGATTGATACAGCCATGAGGCTGCAATTATATCTCTCCAATACTATTTCATTTCATCATTGTTTCATGCTAAAGTCTTACTCTTTCATTATTGGGTTAAACTAGTATTTACTAGCTCGTCCCTTGCTTATTTAACTAGACTTTCAACATCTTTATGTGCAACTATTACTATATTTTTGTTGCTAATATACATCATTGTTTATTGCTGCAATTAGGGTCAGAAATCTTAAATTGCTTGTCCACCTAACATTATACACATATATTGGCTTGTCCACCTATAACTTGTGCGGTAATAGATTGAATTGTTGTGCACTTTGAGGGACCAACAACAAGATGTTGGAGGCAAGGATGAACTTGGAATGGCAGTAATTGTGGATGTCATTGGTAAAGGAAATCACTAAGAAATTGACCTGTTGCACACAAAATTGTGCACAAAAAAGAAACAAGCCATATGAATGTCTCATTTTTTATGAAAAATAGTCTAAGTGTTGGGTATGAGTAGTGCATAGAGGCACTCACCCAACAAGACCACAGTTGGACAAAAAAGTGGGAGATGAATATTTCCCTAATCGTGACATAGATGACATAGTAGTATTTTTAATATTAGCCATGGGGATCTATGATTTCCAATTAGCGATAGACTAATTAGAAGAATTGAGCTATAGACCATCGGAGAAGGAGGCAATTTTAAGATACTTGAGCATGAAGCATAAGTCAAACACTTTGGTTGGTAGTATCCTTGGAAAATTCTTTCCATCTCCTTTTCTCTAAAAATTCATAAGGTGGCTCACTACTTAAGAGAAAGCAATGGATCCTAAAGTACCCATGGAAAAGGTGCCTTGGAATTTTATTTTTTGGAGATGACTTAACAATATGGAGGAGAAGGTGGTGATATTTCCTTAGTTAAAAAACATTGTACAAGATGGCTGGAGTGTGGATAGAAAACACTATTTTGGGCATGAAGATATGCATCCTCATGGATTGGACATGGTAATTATATTGGTTACCCAACTAGTTCAAAGCATGGGAGAGATCGATTTATAGAAGCATGGAAAAGTTGGTCAAAGTATTGATGCAGTAATAGGTTTGGAGGGTGAAACACTTGGACATTTTTTTGGTTTTCTTGATGAAGGTTGGATTGCAACAATAGTAAAAAATAATAGCAATGTTGTACTTGGATTGCGACCACAATAGAAGGAAACAACAATAAAGAAAACATCCAAGAGGCATTGTTGGTAGAATTTAGTGAAAGGCACTTTGTTCAAGGGAGGAATTGGACAATGCATAGTGGAATAGAAATTCTGACAATGATAGTGTGGAGAAATTGAAGAAATCCATTATGGATGGATGCATGGATCTAGGCAGTGGACTTGGAGGATAGAAGTTTCTTGAGGATGTTGTCAGGGATGGAAACAAATTTTTATGGGGTAGGATGTAAGGCCCTAGCATTGAATGGCTTCGAGCATCTCTATCGCATGATCACCACAGTTGTCATTGACCAACACAGATGGACATCACAAAAGGTTGATGGTTATAAAATTCAGTTTTGGATGCCCTTGAACGATGGCAAGGGGAACCAAGGACATGTTAAGCGCCCTTTCTCAAATTGAGCACACCGCAAACCTTGGTAGCTCACATTAGTTGGATGCACCAAGAGAAGCAAGGAAGGGAACTTAGCAAGGGAAGGAAAAGAGGGGGTTACATTAGATGACCCCATCCTAAGAAAGCATGATGCATGATGGACAATATTAGCATAGAAAATTTGATTGGATATTATAGACTTGGGTGCTTGGGCTACATTTGGACCCAAGGAGTTGGGTGGTTTACACCTTACAGGTTGCAACAGACAACAAAATTTCCTTTTAGCATAAGCATCCATGGAGTGAAACCATGGGATGCACTCATTGGGTGCACATATGTCAGGCACACATCCATTGGATGCACCCTTGTTGAGTGCATTTGGGAATCCTGGGCGCACTTGTTGTACATGTGGCACTTTGGGCATAACACCATTGGATGTTGGATGATTGGTAGGAAAGTCATGAAGGGTAAGAGGCACCATTGGGCATAATCAAAGTTAGCGAAGTGGGCACTTAGGGCTGATTAGGATTGAAGGGGCTTGCAAGTGCAAGACAAGTCTTGTATAAATAGTGGACACATCAAAGGTGCTAAGGAATCAATCATTCATTGATCATTCACTAAGAGTGTAAAGGAGCTCTATGATTATGCTAAGTCAGGGTTGGAAAAATAAGGACAATTGCACTGGTTGAGTGAGAAGAAGAAGCAGAAAAGACCTGTAGGAGGCAATCTTATAGTTTCATCAAGGTTTGGAGTATGCAAATCTATTGGGAAATAGATAGAAGGAAATATTTCCTTAGAATCATTATATATTTGTAATAGAGTTGCAAGAAGAAAGATACAAATCCCTTGTTTTATATATGTAACATTCTTCATATAATAAGTTAAGGCATCTAGCTGTGTCGCCTATACATGTGAACTAGATTATTTTGAGAACGACATGAAGACATAAATATTACAGAGACATAACAAGGAAATACACAGAGATATTGTGAGAAACACAGAAATATAGTGAAACCCAACTTCTATTCATGAATAAGAGAGAAAAAGACTGTAGAGCACAAACTGGAAGAATGTGGTAGCTTATCTCTGAAAAGAAAGAGTTGTTGGATATGCTTCATTCGCAACAAGCTTTACATCACACTCCATTGCATGCTTAAATGGCCTCCTTTACCTCAATTATATATGAGAGAGTGAGAGGAGAAAAATTCCCATGATGCATGTGGGATAAATTAATCTAAGTTCATAAAATTCCATAGACATGTAAAATAGTAGGACTTCTCGGGCGGTCACCCATCCTAGTACTACTCTAGCTTGAGCATGCTTAATTGTGGAGTTCTAATAGGATCTGGTGCATTAGCGCTATGTTGTAGGAATGTACATAAGACCACTATGAAAGAATTACATGATGTCTGTAATTAACAAATGAAGATGGTATTACATTCCATTCCCCATCAAAAGGGTGAATATCATGGTTTATCAAAACCATAGGCACAAAATGTTGATTTAGTGGAAAAGGTGGTTGGCCACCGAGATCCAGTTGGATCATTCCTCCCCCCTAAGGAAGCAATGGTCCCCATTGAGTCAAGTTCCCTGAGGAGATGGGGAAACTTATGTTGAATCTTAACCTTGGTGAGTCGCTTTCCTTGTTGAAGTAGATGTCCTTCTTGTACTTTGCATGTGGAAGGATGTCATGAACTTGTTGGAGGTATTGGATCCGTTCAATATATTTGGTTGCATGATCTGTCTTGGTCCGAGTGTGGGATGAATATGTTGGTGAATATGCAACAAGAAGAGATATATCAATGGGTGCTAATGGTTGGAACCCCAAGCACACCTACAACGGGACGTGGCCAATAGAGCTATGTTGAACATGTGGAGGACTCTCATTCTCTTTGTGCTCCTCTACAATCTTTTTGACCTGCTTCTATTGGATAGAAATGTCTTGGGCCGAGGCTGTAGTGGTCGCAGTGACCTCTTGTTCACCATATGATTGGATCATGAAGAGGGAAAACTATGTGGTCTAAGAGATTACTTTGTGGCATTGTTTTTTTGAGATCAATGAAGTGGAAGTAGTCATATCTGCCTCTAGTACCCTGTAGAGATGACCTCCCAGAGTAACAATGACACTGCGGGGCTAAGACTCATAGATAGAATGGCGTTTCCACATACATGGTTGTCCTAAAAGAACATCACAGACCTCAAGTGGGAAACCATCACACACTACCTCATCCTTGAAGGGATTGATGCCATAGGACAGACGACACTGTTGGCTGACACATATGTCTCATCCCCAGCTCAACCATCCGATGGTGTATGGTTGGGGTGTGGTATCGTTGGAAACTTCAATCTCTTGAAAATATCAGATGAGATCAAGTTCTTTTGACTCCCGCTATCAACAATGAAATGAACTGGGGTCCCATTTACCCACATCTGCGAGTGGAAGATACACTCCCTCTCCTGAAGCTCCTCCAGTTCTTTTGGTTGTATTATTGTGGCCACAATGGTAGCAGTGGATTCTGCATTGATGATCGATTTCCATTTATTGTGCTTTGAATTAGAGTCCAAGTCAGGATCCAATTATTTTTCTTTGAGCTCAACCACCAATGACTATTTCAAGTGACATTCATCTGTGTTGTGCCAGGGGATGTTGTGAAACTCACACCACTTTCCAATGTCTTTTTTAGAGTTATCGTTACCCTTCTTTTCCCGTGTCTTTGACTTAATCTCTTGATGTTGGCCTTCATTGCTATGTCCTTCATTATGTGAGTTAGGGTTTCCTTTGCCATGATTTTGTTGTGGCGTGTTTTCAAACTCGAACCCCCTCTTACTCTATTGCTTGAATTTCTACTCAATTTTGATTGCATATCGATAAGCAACATCTAGTGAGGATATTTCCAAGACATCCATCTATATTTGAATGTACCTATGCAGACCAATGCGATACTTCAAAACCAAGTGTTGTTCAGAGTCTTTGATACCCATCTTTGAGCACAAGGTATGAAATATGTTAGTGTACTCTGACACTATCTGATCTCTTTTCTGACGCAAATTCGTCCATCTCATGTACTGGTCATCATAGTTTCTGATAGGGTAGAACTCCTCCTTTAGGGAATCTACAAAGGCCACCCAAGTGGGTTCTCTCCTGAATGGTGTAGATTCATCTGCAGTGTACTTTCCCCATTAACCTTCCCACCAAGATCTGACATGGGGAAGGGATTTAAGGAGTGCGAAGGTGATCTTTTCATTGTCGATTTTTTTTGAATGGAGTAATAGCCTTCTAGTAGATTCAACCATTTTTCTAGAGCATCTGCATCTCTCTGGCCTTCAAATAAGGGGATATCAAAATTGATTGGTTCCTTGAAGGGAGTCGCACTTGTGAAATGGTTGCTTGTCGAAGATGCCTCAACTGCCTCCATTGGTAGTCTTCGAAGGATTTGAGCAAAGTTGTCCATCATCTCGTTCCTCTGTCGCACAAGGGCTTCCTTGAGAAACGTCTTGAAAGGATCTTCTGCTCTGCCACCTCTCTTTTCTTCCTCCATGGGAGGTCGCTTGGGCTAGCGAGAGTGGTTCTCCTCAAGAGAAACTAACTCGAGAACCAAATATCTATACCCTGACCTTGTCGGGGACCTTCTATGAGAAATGACAAGGAAGAATGGGTTGGCTATGCTTCATTCACAACAAGCTTTACATCACGCTCCATTTCATGCTTAAGGGAATCCTTTACCTCAATTATATATGAGAGAGTGAGAGGAGAACAATTCCTATGATGCATGTGGGATAAATTAATCCAAGTTTATAAAATTCCATAGACATGTAAAACAATAGGACTTCCCGAGGTGGTCACCCATCCCAGTACTACTCTAGACTGAGCGCGCTTAACTGTGGAGTTCTAATGGGATCCGATGCATTAACACTATGTTGTAGTCATGTACATAAGACCACTAGGAAATCAACACACGATGTCTGTAATTAACAAATGACCATAGAAACAAAATGTTGATTCAGTGGAAAAGGTGGTTCGCCATCGAGATCCACCTAGATCAACATGTGTGTTGTGGACTCCTTATGCGTTGGATGTTGTTTTTCCTTGATTTGATTTGTGTTAGCTAAGTATCAAAATATTAACTAAGTGTTGAAGTATTGTTGGGATGTTTTAAAGGCCATAGTTGGATGTGTGCTATTATTGAATGAACTTGGTTGAGTAGGACTTAGTTGCCTTTGACAGATTGTATTTTAAGGTGAAAATATGGGAAGAACCTAAGTGAAGAGGCATAATTTGGTTTTAGTAGGAATAGAGTGGTAAAGCCACTATGACTGAGGCAAGGAAACTCTACATGACCTTAGGTGCCAAAATAGACTTAGGAGACTTGAGTTTGCAAAGAAAAATTCAAGTAGATTGTAGGTTCATGACAGAAATCAATGTGAGAGGGGGTTTGGTTCCCTAGAGAATGACATAGCAGTAGAGTGGGATAATATAAAAGAGAAGATCTTGAGTGCATAGTGATAAAGAGAGACATAAATTTTTTGTATGTTTGGAAGTTAACAAAATGAGTAGACCCTATTTTAGACTAGAAAATGAATTATTTGTGTGAGTGTTTATCTAATTTATTGAGATAATTGTGCATTATTATATTAGTAATTGTGAATTGCAAGTGTTAAAGTAATATCACACAATATTTTTAGATGGAATCTCAATTTGAGAACATGACATTTTTGTTTTCTTCATTTGGTATCGTCCAAGTTTAATGTTAGGAAATTTTTGACATGATGAAACTGAAGAATTATCATGCGAGGAGAAATGTCATTGTTGGAATGGGACAGGAAGAGGAAGGAAAATTGTGAAAAGAGAAATTGAGTTAATGAAGAGATATATGAATTAGAGACCAAATAAAGTGGGGAAGGAGAAGGACATAATTCATAGCTAGAACTAGCAGACAAGGGTGAACAACAAAGTCAAGAAAATGATAGAGATGTGTAGTTGCCCCATGTTTTGAAAAAAAAAAGGAATGCACATGTAAAAGTTCCAAGTTAATGGAAATTTGAACACAAAAGACTTGGTTGATTGGTCAGGAAAAATGGAAAGTTACTTAGAGTATGAGGAAAATTAAGGACCCTCAAACAATGAAATTCATTGCGATGAGGTTGAAAGGACAAGTTTCCTTGTGATGGGATCTTATGCAAAAAGAATGGTTGAGAAGCAAAAGGAGAAGGTACCAAACTAGAAAAATATGGAGAGCATATTGGGATATTATTAAAAAATACAGGGTTGAGAAGCAAAAGGAGAAGGTACCAACCTAGAACAATATGGAGAGCAAGTTGAGAGAATTTTTTTTACCAATGATTTGTAGAAAAATGTTGTTTAGGAAAACACATAATTTAAGGCCAAAGAGTATTGAAGTATGGAAACAACATGAAATTTCAAATTCAAAATGAAGTGAATTTTCATAGACTACATTATATAGAAGAGTGTTAATGATCTTTTGTTGAATCTTCATCACCTTCTATTTTTTGTCCACAACCCATGGACATTCTCCCGACATGCAAGAGTGGAGAGTGTGGGTACTCTTGCCTCAATGAGGTCCTTGCTCCAACATTTGGCATGTAGAATGAGCATAATTTTTGTTAAATTTAATTTTTAATTAAATAAAGTACCTAGGCAAGTGTTTCTCATCCCTAGGTGCCTAAGGGGTGAGAAAGTGCCTAATGTGGGCCCTAGTCATTTAATTTGTGAGATGCAAATTAAAAGGTGACTTTATGACTTTAGTGAGGGTGA
>ML791575.1:407980-420379 GCA_009831015.1 Picea engelmannii | reverse complement strand
AAGTACCCCAAACCCAAGAACTACCTTGAGTTACAACAATGACTAACAACTCCCTTTTTTTTAATATAACTATTTAACAATAATTGCCTAAAAGCTAGTATTAGCCATGAGTTATGTATAACATAGTTATCTAAGAATTAAAAGATCTCGGCAATAGGTAATATTTTATTTTACCCCACTTATATTTATTATTAAAGTAAATTACAAGATTCTTAACTTAGGATCCGAATAGTAATACTTCAATAAAGTAAAACAAGTTTTTTTTTTTTTGGATGACTCAAATAATCATGTTTTGAAGGGATTCCATTCAGCGCATGCCTAGCACATGTCAATGATGAAGGGTAAAAGTAGGAAACTCAAAGGAATCTGACTGGAGCATTACTTAACTAGGAGATAGCCAAATAATGCACCACCACTCAACCTGTTAATACATTTATTTAAGTGTCTAGGTTCTATGCCAGCTCGCAAATAAGGGACACAGAATTTAGGAAGGTAAGGGAAAGCCACAAAGCACAGTCACCCAAAAACTAGAATTCACTGTCTATTTGTTGTGATTACACCACCACCCCTGTATGCATTTATCAAACAAAATCGTTGTCTTAAAAGATGTCATTGTCCCAACATGCTATTACTGGACAGTTACAATAAGAGAAATCGCTAAGGTGATTGCTAAAGAGATGGTGTTGGCTAAGGAATTGAGATAGTGAGGGATAAAGTATATAGGCTTACTGCCCAACAACCTGAGTACTATCGCTGCCATAACTAACATGAAGACGCAGCCAACACTGACAACATGTTGTCCCCATTAAGGCTGTGAATGCTATCATCAGAGTTAGACAGGAAAATAGCTGCACACTTACCCATAAGCAGTGCAAACATGGGAGTGGGAAGGAAACTCCTATTACTCATACCAAGAAAAAATATCTAACAGAAGAAACTTAGAATGCATGTGTCTCCTTCTAGTAGAGCAAGGATCTAACCAAATTAAGAGATAAAAGAATCCAAAATACTCCAATATCAATTGGTGGGCTGGAAGAGATGGTAATCAAACCTCGAGGCCCATCCAACTGAGCTGAATTCAGAATGGTGAGAAAATGGCCTGTAGCAATGGCCAACAAATTCTCCTCCGACCAGACAACTGAATTTGAATAAAAAGGCGATGCCACCAAAGGTGCAACCTGAAAATGCGATGCCATCCTAATTCCATCATTTATTTTCAATTACTCCAATACTGTACGGGAAATAAGTCTGGTGGAAGGATAGTCGTCCGTGAAACTAGAACTTGGGCAAGGCCAACAATTCATTTTCTTTTACCATATGTTTGTGATGGCCCTTGTTCCATACAGATGCATGACTGAAATCAGAGTCTGTGAGGGGTGGTTACTAGTAACAAGTTTAACTTGTGCCTTCAAGGGATAATGATCATACACAACTCCAAATCATAAAAACTAAGAACACAACGTCTGAAGGTGAAGAAAATAACTGCCTTCTGTAATAGCTGCATGCAATTCTAGAACAAGGACATTAGCGTGTATAATCTATGCCATTCCTGGAAAGAAAGAACATTATAAATATTTATTATTTTTTTCCCCCTTTTTTTTTTACGGTCTGCCAACAACATTTGATTCTCATGGATGCCTTATGTTAACACTCAGTGCATAACCTCCACGCATAAACATATTCATACAACTTAACATTGATGTAGAGATTAATCATATTGAAATAGTGAGTAACAACAACAAAATCATTGTACTATACACATTAGAAGGAAATTACTTTGCTGTCATTATTTAAATGAGCCACAGAGTCGTACAATACATCCCAGATGTTGGAGCTGCCCTTGTTTTTTATCCTGTCACAATTCTCATTTTGGATACTTAAATTTTAAAGATGGCCTTTTGATTTTTCCCCCGGAGACTTTGACAACTCTGCAACCTTGTCACGTAAGCAACGATGCTTTTCTACTCTCAAAACGAGTCCACTTTCGTAAGAATGTTTGCTCTTTTTGTTGTACTTCAGGACCTCGCAAGTCAGATATTATAATTCATAAGCTCACACGTCCCGAGTCACGAAACGGCGAAGTCATGTTATATTTTCACTCAAGACAGTAACCAGGGAAAAACCTTTAACTCATGATTAAACGTCGTCGGGGTTTCGCACCTTGGTGTTCGCCAAGTTCGAATTTTTATCTGCATAGCTCCGAGAGCCGAGAACAACAGGTTCTTTTGGGCTAACCCTGGTCAAGGATTAAAGGCAAAAAGGCTAACCATGGTTAAAATCTGTTATCGATGTTTCGCCACTCGGCGCTATCTTTTCGAAAGTTACGGTGCCTAAAACCCCAACTCACGAAGTTGCGACGTAATTATAGCATGATTAATTAACCGCCTAACCCAAGATTTTCTTCCCCTTAATTGAGTCTTAATTATCGCCATCTCACGATTTCGCGACTCGGCATAGTAATCTCCCAGAAACTTGTCTTCGAAGTTCCGAGTTGCGATATGGCGAATAGATTGATTATAAAATTAATGATGCTCCAAATCGCGATTATTGTTAATTAAGCCAAAATCAGTCCTCGCGATCTCGGGAGTTGGGGACTCAAAATGTTAAAAGAAAATCCACGAAGTAGCGAACAACGAGGAATTGATGAACGGTGGTAAGATTTGATAATTTAAGATAAAGCGAGATGTATCACGTGCCTCAAGGCCTGCATGTTTCCCGAGGTAGCCACTTGCTCTCCATGCTTCGATTGACTATCAAACCGCCAGAAATTTATGACATTTATGGATAAGTAGGGTAAATCCATGCATATAAGATCGGATTTTATGCAATTAATTTGTTTCTAATTACGATTTGACAGGCTTATTTCGAAAAGTACCGAATTTTCAAATATATATAAGAGTTTCATTTTATTATAACGAACGCATTTTCATAAGCACGCAGAGCTCGTCAAGTCCGAGTGAACTAATTTCTTCATGTATACGAAGTTCTATCACAGAAAGGCGAAAACACAAGCTTCAGCTATGGCTCCACGGAAAGCAGCAAAGGCGAATGTCGAGGTCGCAGGGCAAGGCTCAAATAATGTCTTCGACACTTCGCCCCGGAGTGTCGACTCGGTCCCTAGCTAGTCATTTGTTTCAGACATTCTGCAATCGGAGTTGGTGAATTATTCAGACTCAGACGACAATGAAAAGGACGACCTGAACACTAAATAAAAGATAGCTGTTCAATCCGAAATTCACAGGGTAGCAACCAAACCACAGTTGCTCCCATATTATGATATGATTCGATGGGCATTGGATCACATAGAGCTACCCACCAGAACTATCATGAACGACCAGCGAGTCACGGTCGGGACTTTTAGGGCGGAGCATATCCAAACCATGTATAAGCTCCCGACGACATCTGAATACACGTATGGTGCTGAATTCCTGGAGGAGTTCAAAGAGAAGGAGTGCACACAATATGATAAGACCATGCCCGTTTTGATAAAGGATTGGGTTTCACGCTCTGCGAAATTCAGAGAAAATGACCAGGGCGTTTATTCAATCGCTTCGCTGGAGCCACAGTATAAGTATGTGGCAATGATGACATGCCGACTATTCAGGAGGGAGGACACATCGCATTTATTCATTGTGTGGGTGCCTCTCATGTTTCGGGTAGCAGAAGGTTGCTCGTTTAATTGGGCAAAGATACTCTCAGACAGTTTGGCCAACCGGGTCATAGAGTATCAGGAGCAGAAGGCAAGTGGGAGGCCATCCTCATTTTTCATGTCCACATATGTTATGGACGCGATATGTTCCATGACACCATTCCCCTTGATGAGCTGGGCTTGGAATCCAGCCCAAGAAAAACCCGTACATGAGTATCACGACAAACTGTGGGAAAATAAAGCGGACAATTTCATATACGAAATTTTCAACTGGGTGATGGTGCCCCTGCATATCACCATTTTTGGTCACCCACCACCTCGTATCTCAGACAGCATTGCTACAAATCTAAGTGGTATAGCGGACTAGTACGTGGAGGCAGAGTTCTCCTACTTCAGAGTGTTCAGGGCTACTGTTCCCCCACTTTCACTACCATTGTTCATCCCCGACAAGCTAGCTTGTCGCGAGGTCGCCCGACAAACAGTGATTGGTGGGGTGAGTAAAGAACTCAAAGGATCTTCAAAGAAGGTGTGGTCGTCTTTTCCCATTCGGCTAAATTCTTATTCTTTATTAGATTTCGGGCATGCCAAAGCCGAGGCTGCAGCCCTGGAAGACCTGAAATTGGTCTCCATCGATTATAAAAAACATGATCCTCAGAAAATCGTGAGCAACCATTTAGCTAATTGTGGGCTGAAGAGGTTTGAACATGAGTTTTCACTCCCGGATGACATTTTCCGAGGGGCGAGGTCTTATGAGGAAGTGTTGGCTCAGATCCGATCCTTAGCACCTGAAGACTCAGCCTCTGTATTGAAATTTCAGGAACACGGACGAAGTTGTCTCCCCGCTGTGTTGCGAGGAGGGAGTCCAGGCGTTTCCGAGACGGAACCGAAGGATACTGAAGGCCCTAAAGATGCAGCTCCCAACTCGGGAAAATGCCAAGATGAAGGGAAACAAACCAAGAAGCCTGAAGCAGAGGTACAGACTCCGGACCCGCTAAAGAAACAGAATGCAGAAACTGAGACAAAGACCCCTGAACCTCCAAAGAAGCAGAATCATGTCGATACTCCAAAAGAATCGACAAAACAAATCGGAGAGCCCATCACCTCGGTCACACCCTTGCGGTCGGCACAGGGAAATGTCAGCGAGGGATGGATATTTAACGAGGAACTAAGGCCCATAAGAGCAGAGGAACTTCCTCCGAATGAATTTTTCTTTGATAAAAAGAGAAAAGCAGTGGTGAAAAGAGAGTTCTACCAAGAGGGAGAGTCGACTGTTAAGAAGTTCAAAGTTATGACCGACGGAAAGAACAAAAAGAATGAGCAATTCGCCATGGAGATCGTAGGAACGCTAGGGGCGTATGCATCGACGAACCATTTTTCGGTCGAATTGCTAAAAAACCAGCTCAAAAGGAAAAAAAGCCTGATCAAGACTCTCAAAGCCAGAGTAGCTTCGGCCACAGAAAATGCTAAAGGTTAGGTGAGCGGGGAGATAGAACTGGCCCGACTAGCCGATAAAAATGAGATAGAAGCGCTCAAGACCAAGCTCGAGCAAGCACATCTCGCATTCCGAGACGGTCGGATACAGGCGAGGCAGCAAAGGGCTATGATTGCAGAGCTACAGGATCAGGTAGAGATCTCTAAGAGCAGGATGATTGACGTTGAGGGGTTTAAATCCTGAGCGATCAAGATTCGGAATAGAATCTCTTCGGCACAACAGAGTTTGCTCGCCAAAGTCGGAGCGATCCGAGAGAATTGTCTGTTGATGAATCAGGTTTCCGAGAACCCGACTATCAAAGAAAGGGATGCTGAAGCGGCTCAAGTCGCCTTCCAGGAGGCGGTGATAGCCATGAACAACAGAGTTTCAGTAGGTTCTCCCAGACTCACCATCCCAGAACAAACCAGAGGTAATATTCTGTTGAAGGATTGGGAGCACAACATTGCCCTGGGCAAGGAACAAGCCCAAAGGGTAACCAATTCATTAGAAGAAGCCTTCAATTCTATATATGGTGAGCTGTTGGGTATGGACAGTGGAGGCGACGCAGAAACATTAATGCAAATGAATGTAGAACAGATCTCGCTTGATATGAAAGAGAAGGATGAGAGAGATTCGACCGATATCTCTCAGATGGATAGGGTGGACATGGACCAAGTTGACAAGCACTTGATCCAGCCCAGCGCGCAACTAAGTGCCCTCAACATCATCGATGCACAAATGGGGGACAAGCTGCAGCAGTTAGCCCGAGAATGTTACTTCACCGAGGCCAGCTTTCAAGAGGAACCTTCACGGCTCGTATCTCAACTTGTGGAAAGATGTATCGCCTGCACCGAGTCCGCGCGAAGATGAGAACCTGGCACTAAGTGAACACAGATTAGGGGAGATGGAGCGATTGCTCTCTCCTCTGTCATAACTGAAATTTTTTTGCAACTATTGAGATTCTACTTGCTTTGCAGAAATTGTATAAATATACCCCAGAGAGAAATAAATGGGGCTGGACCCTTTTTGAGTTTTTGTAAAAGAGTTTGTGCATTGAGATTTAATACAAGCGGATTCGAGATTCTCAATTTTGTCACTTCTGTATTACAAGTTTGTTTTCTTGTTCCTCATTTTTCAATTTCAATTCATATTCATAATTAATGTGCTTCGTTATACTTTAGTACAACCACTACTATAACAAATAAATCTGGGTTTTCTGTAATTGTTTATTGCCTTTCCTCTGCACCAGCTATCAGCTGTGTAAGACCAATTTTCAGTTTCGGAATTCTACATGTATTTTTTGTTACATCGGTTATTTTCTTACATATTTTCTTCTCCCGTTTACTTCGCGAGATTTTCCCCTGGTTGGAATGCGACACTGTAAGCGGCCCAATGTTTTTCTCCCATCTCGCCCCTTTATTTAAATATAATACAGTTACGGGAACAAGCCTTTGATTCGCATCCATATACTAACTCTGCGACCACAAGTTCTCTATTTAAGACCAAGCCAAGACAACACTCAACCTTTCTCAAAAGTTCTCCTACCTGTGTTGTTCCCCCATGACAGTCCCTATACCAACTCAACCTAATGTCGAACCCGGATTATTGAACCAAACACACATTGCCCTAAACCTTTTCAACACTATCCTTAAAACAACAACTAACTGGGTCGAACTTGAACAATCATGGGCAGCCATTGAACGAGACATCAATATTCAGGAACAATTTGAAGCCAGACAACCCCAACGAAGAAATCTCCCATAGTTTCTTTCTCCGAAGGTTGACACCCTCCCTTCTACAGATCCTAAACACTTTCAGATGCCTTGACACTGTACTTTTGAGCCTTAAGTACAGACTCAAGAGCAACATCTTGCCGGCGCCGTTGCCGGGGACCGAAGTTACAAAATCTTTTTCCCTGGGAAAATGACATTTTGTTTTTCATTGAAAGAGTTACCCTTTGATAGTGAACAAAGAGTACACACCCTTTAAGGACTTTTATCTTTCACTTGGCGACTCCATGAAGAAATAAATTGGCATTCGGTCGAAGGAATACCAGACAAAACCCAGATGGTGAGCTGATTACGCCAGTTACCGATCCTGAAAAAATTCTAAAGGCGATAGGCTCTTTTAATCCAACCGTTGCAGTTTACCAACTTGAAATCCCATCACTGAAGGCTGATATTCCTTCTAAACCCTCTACCTCGCTCAATCCTTTCTTTGACGCTAAACATTCAATGCAAATCTGCTCCGAAATTTAGAGCGAGATTCATCCAACAGTCCCCTTGATACAGAGAGGAAGGGGCCCTCTTGAAGGTTCGCCGGATTTTAAAACACCTTCTCACCTTCAGTTGAATTTCCCAACTTCTCCAAATCCTGAAGAGTGTGTCACACACTCATTTCTCACACCCATCGGTTTTCCCGATTCCGTCTCTTGCAAGTCTGAGGAACCAACTCCTCGCGTTCCCGATCTTTCCTCATCAGAGTCTCCTCTTCGCGAAGAAAATAAAGTTTCCCTTTTATTTTTTGAAAACCCCCTTTATAACTCCCCACAAACAACGATGGCAACTGCCGAAGGAGGAGGTGGAGGTTTTATAGGAGGAGGAGGGGGAGGGTTTATAGGAGGAGGAGGGGGAGGAGTCCCTCTAGGAGGAGGTGGAGGTGTCCCTCTAGGAGGAGGTGGAGGTCAAGGACCTGCCCCCCCTCCCAGAGTTTTTGTGAAAGTCGCAGCCCGATATGCTCCTTTAGTATTGCCCAACCCCCTACATGATCTTCCAGAAAACTACATAAAAAACTTTCCAAAATTCACCGGGGAGGGAGATCTGACCGTTGCTGAACATATTAATTTCTTTGACCAATTTGAAAATATATTTAGTATCGAGCACGAGGATGTATATTCGAGACTCCTTGTCCAAAATTTTGAAGGTCAGGTCCGAACTTGGTTTCGAAGCCTACCCGCAGCCTCTATCCCGTCATATGATGCTTTGGAATATTCTTTCCTCAGACAATGGGGCAAGCGAAAAGATCATCTCTATTATCTAACCGAATTTGGGTCTTTGAAGAAAAATAACTCGGAAATAGTCATGGAATTCATTTTGAGATTCAACAAACTGTACAATAAAATCCCAGCTGAAGTCAAACCATCTCAACCCACCGCCAAAGTGACCTTCACCGGAGCTTTCGAGCCGGATTTTGCATTACTTTTGCGAGAGCGAAGGGGAGCCACCTTAAACCGTATGCAGGACGATGCGGTAGAAATAGAGTCTAACATGATGGATTTAGGTAAACTTAGGGCTAGAATGGAGACTGGAAACCGAGATACCAAGCGCTTTAGAGAACAAGCTGGCCCTTCAGGGTCAAATAGATCCTCAGATGACAGGGTGGACGATATGGCTAGAGTGATTAAAGAGTTGTCAAATAAAATAACCCGAATGGAACTCAAATAGGCCAAGGCTGACTCTTATCCCAAAAAAGATTTCAAGAGAAATCCAAACCCTCCTAATCAACAAAGACAAATAAAAAAGGAAGATCAGAAAATACAAGCTCCCTTGAAGAATGAAAATTTTATAGGCGCTAACGATTTTCAAGACTACGAAGACTCAGATAATGACGTCACGAACTTCGATGATGACTGTAGTCAACCTTATCTGACTCGCGAAGACTACGAAAAGTCTTTAAATACACCAGAACCGTCAAATGAGAGTGAGGAGGGTGATCACACCAAGATCTGTGAACCTCAATCAGAAACTGAGATAATGATGGCCAATTTTCAACCAAAATACAACCTAAGACCTAGGAATAAGCCCACCTCCATGACTCAACCCAAGAAAATCCTTCAAAGGAGCCAAGCTTACGAGCCTCCGTCGAACGAAACCCCATTACCCAACAACAAAACCAGAAGAGTAAGCACTCAAGAGCCCAAGGTGGAAAAAGTGGAAGCTCAAACACAGGAGACTGAACCCGTAAATGAAGCTACATCTTCAACTAAGACCATGAATGATAAAGATGTCCAGACCAACAGGTCGGAAAGGAAGAATTCAGAAGTCACAACCAGAGAAACAGATAAGGTGAGAGGAGATTTCAGTTTTGAGAATGAGTTAAACAAAATTAAGATACCAATCCCTTTAGTGGAATTAGCGAAAAACCTTGTTTATCGAAAACAAATGACCAAAATGATAGGTGTCTCAGAACTAGAAAGCCACTCTGATGTTATAAACTTGGAAGATGATAGACCTAACATCATGTTTGGTCCCCATTTTGAAGGGTCCAAAGACAACATCGATCCCTTTTATATTACTCTGAATATACATGATCAGTTGCTGCATAATTGTATGTTAGACTCCAGAGCTTCCCATAATGTTATGCCCAAGATTATAATGGAGAAGTTGGGTCTCCAGATCACAATACCTTATGGAAATCTGTATTCTTTTGATTCGAGGAAGGTTAAATGCATGGGGATGATAAAGGATCTGGTGGTTACCCTTGCGCAGGTCCCTGTTAAAAGTATCTTGATGGATGTGGTTATCGCTGATATTCCCCCCAAGTACGGCATGTTGTTATCTAGGTCATGGGGGCCAAGTTGGGAGGTTCTCTCCAGTTAGACATGACTTACGCCACAATCCCTATGTTCGGTGGCCAGTTCACTCGTTTATATAGAGAAACTAGATTAGCGTATACGGTCAGTGACCCTCAAAACCCGCACAACTTCCCTATTTACATCGCAGGCCAAGATCTGGGAAACTGCATCTTGTCTTTTGATGATGGTCTGGATGGTTGCCTGGAGGAAATTGATACAAAGCAAGAAGAGTCAAACCCCATGACAGAAGAGCTGTGTAATACTGGTGTATGGAAAATGTACTTTGATGGTGCCTCATCTTCTGAAGGGGCTGGTGCTGGAGTACTTTTGGTGGCACCTGAAGGTAAGTTCATTGTTCCTTTCTCCTATCATTTGCAGTGGGACATAGATTACACTAATAACGTATGCGAGTATGAAGCATTGATCTTGGGATTAGAGGCTGCCAAAAAGATAAATATAAAAAACTTGGAGGTCTATGGTGATGCAGAATTGATAGTAAGACAAGTAAACCGTCAGTACCTAGCCCGACATCCCAGACTAAGAGTGTATAGAAAATGCGTTTGGGATCTCGTGGAAAATGTTTTCTCATCCATAAATATCCATTTCATCCCTCGGGCAGAAAATTTACAGGCTGATGCATTGGCAAAGGAAGCTTCAACCTTCTCTCCTCCCACGACCTTCAAACTAAAATACCACATTGAAATCAGGTACAAACCCTTCATACCAGACAATATCTGGCACTAGCAAGTCTTCGAAAACGATGAACAGATTAAGAAGTTCCTTACAGTAGTAGGCAAATTCTCAGAAACTCATGCTGACCAAGAAAACCAGAATGACTCCATGTGGATCATGCAGGAAGGAGAGGAACCTGAAGTTTTCCGAGAAAAAATTGCAGATCATTGTATGTTGGTCCTTAAAAGCAATCAGATTCCCAAAGGATTGATCCCTTTGGAAAGACTTTTTGATCATAATGATGTACCTATAAAGGCCACTTTGCAGCCCCAACCAGAAGAAGTGGAGGACTGTAATTTAGGAACTGAAATGGAACCCCGGATGGTAAAGATATCGAAGTTCCTCCCTCCCAAAGTGAAAGATAAGTATAAAGACTTACTCAGACAATACAAAGATGTTTTCGCCTGGTCCTATGATGAACTAAAAACGTATGACACTTCCATTATTGATCACAAGATACCTTTGAAGCCTGGGGTTAAACCGTTTAGGCAAAAGCTTAGGCAAATTAACCCCATTCTGTTACCCGTGATAGAAAAGGAAGTTAAGAAACTCTTGGACGCAAAAATTATCGTAGCTATGACATACTCCGACTGGGTAGCTAACCTAGTCCCAGTCAAGAAAAAGAACGAGGAAATCAGACTGTATGTGGATTTCCGAAACTTAAACAAGTCATCTCTCAAAGATAACTACCCGCTGCCCAAGATGGACCACGTCTTGGAAAAGGTTGTTGGAGCTAATCGAATGTCTATGATAGATGGTTTCTCTGGTTATAATCAGATCTCTATGAATGAACAAGACAGGGAAAAAACTGCTTTCACCACACCCTGGGGTACTTTCATGTATGATAAGATTTTGTTTGGTTTGATGAATGCAGGGGCCACTTTCCAGCGAGCTATGGACATTGCCTTCATGGGAGAAAAAGACAAGTTCGTGGTTATTTACCTCGACGATCTGACGGTTTTCTCTAAAACTGACGAAGAACATCTGATGCATCTAAAATAGACTTTCGAAAAGTGTTGTAGGTTTGGCCTATCCCTGAATCCAAAGAAATCACATTTCGCTATACGGGAAGGTAAGATTCTGGGCCATGTCGTATCTAAGGAGGGAATCAGGATTGATCCTAAGAGGATTGAAGCGATAGATACTATCACTATCCCGAGAAATATAAAAGAAATTCAATCATTCTTAGGTAAGATAAATTTTCTGCGAAGGTTCATTCCCAATTTCGCTRAGATTGTCAAACTGATTACAGGAATGTTGAAGAAGGACAGTGGGGTAAATTGGACCGCCGAGGCCAGGGCATCTTTCGCGCACATTAAAAAATTTATAAGCGAGGCACCTGTACTAGCAAGTCCAGATTATCTGAAGGATTTCCTCATCTTCTCTTTTGCTTCTGAACATACCATCGCCGCGGTACTCTTGCAGAAAAATGAAGAGGGTTTCGAACAGCCGATAGCGTTTTTTAGCAAAAGCCTCAGAGATGCAGAACTGAAATATGACATAATGGAAAAACAAGCATACGCAATAGTAAAAGCATTGAAAGCATTTAGAACATATGTGCTACATTCAAAGATAATCGCGTATGTACCCACCAGTTCTGTAAAAGACATATTGGTACATCCGGACAGTGACGGAAAACGAGGGCGATGGCTCGCTAAAATACAAGAATTCGATCTGGAAGTCAAGCCGACTAAATTGATAAAGGGGCAGGGTCTGGCCAAACTCTTGGCTGAGTTGAATCTTAGAGCTCTTGATAGTAATTGCCTCCAAGAAGAAGACAGAGACACACCTGAAGAAGACGGAGACACACCTGCACGAGCCGGATGACCAGACAGATCCAAGAAAGATTGAGGAAAAGTTCATATCGTCGGGCTGGTATAAAGACATCGTGTTCTATTTGTTGAACCTGAAGTGCCCAGATGGACTATCATCAGCCAAGTGCAGAACTTTAAAACTCCACGCTGTAAAATATTG
>ML791575.1:393639-406877 GCA_009831015.1 Picea engelmannii | reverse complement strand
TGGTGAAAGGAAATTCATAAATGATTGCCCCCACCTAGTCCAGGAAGACGATGAAAGGAAATTCGGAAATGATTGCCCTCGTCTTAGCATTTAAATGCATAAATATTTTCCAAAGTGGTGAAAAGAAATTCAATAAAAGGGGCCAGATAACTTCACCGGGGTACTGAACAGGCTCCCTCGCAGTGAAGCAATGTCTAAGATATCTGTAAGGCTGTTATACATGAATATCATTCTACTCTGGTAACCAATGTTTTCTAAAAACCTGATCCACATCCCAAATTCAGACGGGACTCCCCGATAAAAAATATGTAATTTCATTCTTTTGATGCAAGCCGAGAGCCACAAGATCTGTTGAGTCTCCTAGGGTCGTTTCGACTGTCTTAAAACATACCCAAAGTTAGTAGTGGGAAAGGGAAAATTGTGAAAGGGACTACAACTGTTCTTAGAAAGAGTATCTGATTTTGAAAAACTTCTTGAGGTAAAAAACGAAGTCTTTTCCCCCCTTCGATCCTTTTTCCTTGGAATTTTTCGCAGGATTGAGATTTTGACTCCATTTACCCAATATTGGCACGTGGTCTACTGTTCTTCCCGCCTCACAGGAAGGCGGGATCCCTAGTTGGAGCCTATGTTGGAGCCGCCCTTGTTTTTTATCCCGTCACAATTCTCATTTTGGATACTTAAATTTTAAAGATGGCCTTTTGATTTCCCCCCCCTAGACTTTGAAAACTCTGCAACCTTGTCACGTAAGTAGCGATGCTTTTCTACTCTCAAAACGAGTCCACTTTCGTAAGAATGTTCGCTCTTTTTGTTGTACTTCGGGACCTCGCAAGTCATATATTATAATTCATAAGTTTACACGTCCTGAGTCATGAAACGACGAAGTCGTGTTATATTTTCACTCAAGACAGTAACCAGGGTAAAACCTTTAACTCATGATTAAACATCGTCGGGGTTTCGCACCTCGGCGTTCGCCAAGTTCGAATTTTTATCTTTACAGCTCCGAGAGCCGAGAACACAAGGTTCTTTTGGGCTAACCCTGGTCAAGGATTAAAGGCAAAAAGGCTAACCGTGGTTAAAATCTGTTATCGACGTTTAGCCACTCGACACTATCTTTTCGAAAGTTATGGTGCCTAAAACCTCGATTCACGAAGTTGCGACGTAATTATAGCATGATTAATTAACCGCCTAACCCAAGATTTTCTTCCCCATAATTGAGTCTTAATTATCGCCATCTCGCGGTTTCGCGACTCGACATACTAATCTCCCAGAAACTTGTCTTCGAAGTTCCGAGTTGCGATATGGCAAATAGATTGATTATAAAATTAATGATGCTCCAAATAGGGATTACTATTAATTAAGCCAAAATTGGTCCTCGCGATCTCCGGAGTTGGGGATTCAAAATGTTAAAAGAAAATCCACGAAGTAGCGAACAACGAGAAATTGATGAACGGTGGTAATATTTGATAATTTAAGATAAAGCGAGATGTATCCCGCACCTCGAGGCCTGCACGTTTCCCGAGGTAGCCACTTGCTCTCCATGCTTCGACTGACTGTCAAACCGCCAGAAATTTATGACATTTATGGATAAGTAGGGTAAATCCACGCATATAAGATCAGATTTTACGCAATTAATTTGTTTCTAATTACGATTTGACGGGCTTATTTCGAAAAGTACCGAATTTTCAAATATATATAAGAGTTTCATTTTATTATAACGAACACATTTTCATAAGCACGTAGAGCTCATCAATTTCGAGTGAACTAATTTCTGCATGTATACGTAGTTCTATTGCAGAAGGGAGAAAACGTAAGCTTCAACTATGGCTCCACGGAAAGCAGCAAAGGAGAATGTCGAGGTCGCAGGGCAAGGCTCAGATAATGTCTCCGACACTTCGCCCCGGAGTGTCGACTCGGTCCCTAGCTGGTCGTTTGTTTCAGACATTCTGCAATCGAAGTTGGTGAATTATTCAGAATCAGACGACAATGAAAAGGACGACTTGAACACTAAATACAAGATAGTTGTTCAATCCGGAATGCACAAGGTAGCAACCAGACCACGGTTGCTCCCATATTATGATATGATCCGATGGGCGTTGGGTCACATAGACCTACCCACCAGAACTATCATGAACGACCAGCAGGTCACGGTCGAGACTTTTAGGCCGGAGCATATCCAAACCATGTATAAGCTCCCGACGACATCTGAATACACGTATGGTGCTGAATTCCTGGAGGAGTTCAAAGAGAAGGAGTGCACGCAATATGATAAGACCATGCCCGGTTTGATAAAGGATTGGGTTTCGCGCTCCACGAAATTCAGAGCAAATGACCAGGGCGTTTATTCAATCGCTTCGCTGGAGCCACAGTATAAGTATGTGGCAATGATGACATGCCGAATATTTGGGAGGGAGGACACATCACATTTCTTCATTGCGTGGGTGCCTCTGATGTTTCGGGTAGCAGAAGGTTGCTCGTTTAATTGGGCAAAGATACTCTCGGACAGTTTGGCCAATTAGGTCACAGAGTATCGGGAGCAGAAGGCAAGTGGTAGGCCGTCCTCATTTTTCATGTCCGCATATGTTATAGACGCGATATGTTCCATGAAACCATTCCCCTTGATGAGTTGGGCTTGGAATCCAACCCAAGAAAAACCCGTACATGAGTATCACGACAAACTGTGGGAAAATAAAGCGGACAATTTCATATACGAAATTTTCAACTGGGTGATGGTTCCCCTGCATATCATCATTTTTGGTCACCCACCACCTCGTATCTCGGACAACATTGCTGCAAATATGAGTGGTATAGCGGACTGGTATGTGGAGGCAGATTTCTCCTACTTCAGAGTGTTCGGGGCTGTTGTTCCCCCACTTGCACTACCATTGTTCATCCCCGACAAGATGGCTTGTCGCGAGGTCGTCCGACAAATAGTGATTGGCGGGGTGAGTAAAGAACTCAAAGGATATTGAAATAAGGTGTGGCCGTCTTTTCCCATTCAGCTAAATTCTTATTCTTTATTGGATTTCGGGCATGCCAAAGCCGAGGCTGCAGCCCTGGAAGACCTGAAATTGGTCTCCATCGATTATAAAAAACATGATCCTTAGAAAATCGTGAGCAACCATTTAGCTAATTGTGGGTTGAAGAGGTTTGAACATGAGTTTTCACCCCCGGATGACATTTTCTGAGGGGCGAGGTCGTATGAGGAAGCGTTGGCTCAGATCCGATCCTTAGCAGCTGAAGACTCAGCCTTTGTATTAAAATTTCAGGAACACAGATGAAGTTGTCTCCCCGCTGTGTTGCGAGGAGGGAGTCGGGGCATTTCCGAGACAGAACCGAAGGATACTGAAGGCCCTAAAGAGGCAGCTCCTGACTCGGGAAAATGCCAGGATGAAGGGAAACAAACCAAGAAGCTCGAAGCAGAGGCACAGACTCCGGACCCACCAAAGAAACAGAATCCAAAAACTGAGACAAAGACCCTTGAACCTCCAAAGAAGCAGAATCCTATCGATACTCCAAAAGAATTGGCAAAAAAAATCAGAGAGCCCATCACCTTGGTCACACCCTTGCAGTCGGCATAGGGAAATGTCAGCGAGGGATGGATATTTAAAAAGGAATTAAGGCCCATAAGAGCAGAGAAACTTCCTCCGAACGAATTTTTCTTTGATAAAAAGAGAAAAGCGGTGGTGAAAAGAGAGTTCTACCAAGAGGGAGAGTCGATTGTTAAGAAGTTCAAAGTTATGACCGATGGAAAGAACAAAAAGAATGAGCAATTCGCCAAGGAGATCACAGGAACGCTAGGGGCGTATGCATCGGCGAACCAGTTTTTGGTCGGATTGCTAAAAAACTAGCTCAAAAGGAAAAATTGCATGATCAAGACTCTCAAAGCCAGAGTAGCTTCGGCCACAGAAAATGCTAAAGGTCAGGTGAGCGGGGAGATAGAACTGGCCTGACTAGCCGATAAAAATGAGATAGAAGCGCTCAAGGCCAAGCTCGAGCAAGCACATCTCGCGGTCCGAGACGGTCAGATATAGGCGGGGCAACAAAGGGCTATGATTGCAGAGCTGCAGGCTCAGGTAAAGATCATCGAGAGCAGGATGATTGACGTCGAGGGGTTTAAATCCCGAGCAATCGAGATTCGGAACAGAATCTCTTCGACACAACAGAGTTTGCTCGCCAAAGTGGGAGCGATTCGAGATAATTGTCTGTTGATGAATCAGGTTTCTGAGAACCTGACTGTCAAAGAAAGGGATGCTGAAGCGGATCGAGTCGCCTTCCAGGAGGCGGTGATAGCCACAAAACAGAGTTTCGGCAGGTTCTCCCGGACTCGCCATCCCAGAACAAACCAGAGGTAATATTCTGTTGAAGGATTAGGAGCACAACATTGCCCTGGGCAAGGAACAAGCCCAAAGGGTAACCAATTCATTAGAAGAAGCCTTCAATTATATAGATGGTGAGCTGTTGGGTATGGACAGTGGAGGCGACGCAGAAACATTAATGCAAATGAATGTAGAACAGATCTCGCTTGATCTGAAAGAGAAGGATGAGAGAGATTCAGCCGATATCTCTCAGATGGATAGGGTGGACATGGCCCAAGTTGACAAGCACTTGATCCAGCCCAGCGTGCAACTAAGTGCCCTCGACATCATCAATGCACAAATGGGGGACAAGCTGTAGCAGTTAGCCCGAGAATGTTACTTCGCCGAGGCCAGCTGTTAAGAGGAACCTTCACGGCTCGTATCTCAACTTGTGGAAAGATGTATCGCCTGCACCGAGTCCGTGCGAAGATGAGCACCTGGCACTAAGTGAAGACAAATTAGGGGAGATGGAGCGATTGCTCTCTCCTCTGTCATAACTGAATTTTTTTTGCAACTATTGAGATTCTACCTGCTTTGCAGAAATTGTATAAATATATCCCAGAGAGAAATAAACGGGGCTGGACCCTTTTTGAGTTTTTGTAAAAGAGTTTGTGCATTGAGATTTAATACAAGCGGATCCGAGATTCTCAATTCCGTCACTTCTGTATTACAAGTTTGCTTTCTTGTTCCTCATTTTTCAATTTCAATTCATATTCATAATTGATGTGCTTCGTTATACTTTAGTACAACCACTACTATAATGAATAAATCTGGGTTTTCTGTAATTGTTTATTGCCTTTCCTCTGCACCAGCTATCAGCTGTGTAAGAACAATTTGCAGTTTTGGAATTCTACATGTATTTTTTGTTACATCGGTTATTTTCTTACATATTTTCTTCTCCCGTTTACTTCGTGAGATTTTCCCCTGGTTGGAACCTGACACTGTAAGCGGCTCAATGTTTTTCTCCCATCTCGCCCCTTTATTTAAATATAATACAGTTACGGGAACGAGCCTTTGATTTTCATCCAT
This sequence comes from Picea engelmannii, assembly GCA_009831015.1. Lineage (NCBI taxonomy): Eukaryota > Viridiplantae > Streptophyta > Pinopsida > Pinales > Pinaceae > Picea > Picea engelmannii. Next base: position 401,493 of record ML791575.1, on the reverse strand, counting down.
ATACTAACTCTGCGACCACAAGTTCTCTTTTTAAGACCAAGCTGAGACAGCACTCAACCTTTCTCAAAAGTTCTCCTACCTGTGTTGTTCCCCCATGACAGTCCCTATACCAACTCAACCTAATGTCAAACCCCGATTATTGAACCAAACACACATCGCCCTAAACCTTTTCAACACTATCCTTAAAACAACAACTAACCGGGTTGAACTTGAACAATCATGGGAAGCCATTGAAAGAGACATCAATATTCAGGAACAGTTTGAAGCCAGACAACCCCAACGAAGAAATCTCCCATAGTTTCTTTCTCCGAAGTTTGACTCCCTCCCTTCTCCAGATCCTAAACACTTTCGGATGCCTTGACACTGTAGTTTTGAGCCTTAAGTACATACTCAGGAACAACACCAGGAAATATAGAAATAAAACAAATATTGTAAGAGGCAAACAACAGACAACCATTCAATATAAGAAAAAGATGTTCAAGTTCGATTCAATACCATAGAAAAATAAAAATGTAGGGACCCATTGGAAAAGTCATTGAATTGATCGCAGAGATTCTATCATCCCAGGCACAGAGAAAATACAACCAAGACAACAGATAATCCACACGCAGAGGTCGTTGCCAGATGGCAGAATCAAGAATCAACCAGGGACAAACATCAATGGTAGCCAGCTAACAGGTTCGTCCTTCGCTCATCATCCTCGCACAGAAAAGTAGAGCGTTGAGATCCATAGGTCTTTTAACGCTAAGGCGATGATTGTAGATCAGGCTCTTGGCCGACTGCTCAGGCGAGGACTGATGAGCTAGGAATGAAGGCTAAACAACCATGAAGGTCACAGTCAACACAGCAAGGTGGTCAAGACATGTGGGAAAACGAAGGCCATGGGAGTCAACAACCATCGAGCTAGGCTAAGGAAAGTTTCAGTCATCAATTTAAGAAAAAAAACATCAGTTTACTTATCCATTAAATAATCATATCCAAGCATATGTCCTAATACATTATACCATACCAAATGAAGAGAGTGTATCGTTGCTTGATCGCCCGCTCCGAATGACATCCCCCGCGCTCTGTGCAACTCCTGCTCGCAGATCATCGAGACTTCACTGGTACCTCCTAGCCAATGCTAGGGGTACTCTTCTTCCCCCTTAGCCCCCCAAGCCACAAAGGGGCCACACACATTATCTATAGATTTCGACTAGCTCCCAGCTCGCCTTGCAAGGTCGAGCTACCACTCCTCTCTGAGTTGGGTATCCCAACTCCCATAAGTAAATCAATCAAGTGGATATTTCTGTAGTATAACGATACACAAACAGAAGATGATCCAACCTCCATCACCTCCCTTCATTATATAGAGTTTTGAACTTCCTTTCTTTTCTAAAATCTCATTTAATTAAAGTTTTTTTAAAAATACATTACTAAAAATTCTTCTCTGTACAAGTGTCACCCATCCCCTTCATTCCTCCATAAATTAATTTCTTTAATTAATTAATTATCTTTATTTCCCTCACCCACCTAGAGTTACTCCTAGAATCACTCCTAGGTGTCCCCAAATTCTCTTAGAGGTTTTAATAACTTTCCCTTTTATTAAATTACTAGTTCAGTTTAAATTAGAAAGCTCTTAAATGGTAGATTCTTTACTAAGTTTGACTTTCCGCTTTTTCCCTTTTTATGTTACCTCTTTTCCTAGTTTCCTAAAAAAAATTATTTTCCCTCTTTCCCCTTTTTAATTAGAACCCAAAAAGGCAGGTGTGGAATTTAACCCCTTTTCCCTTTTATCATTTAATTAGTATATTTTAAATTATCAAAAAGATAAAACAATTTATTCCCTTTTTACATTTTATATCAACATATCTTTTTCATTTTATGAATAAATTAAATTTCTTACTCCCTTCATGTTACAAGATTTAACGAAGATCATAAGTATTATTTAAGTTGTTTTTATTATTATTATTATTATTATTATTTTATAGAAGACGAAATTTTACTACTAGCGTAATTTAGACTTAGACCTTAAATTTCATAATGGGTGACATTTAATTAGGGAAATTGTTTTTAAAAAAATCTTAACACGTTATTCATCCTAAGGCCATCTAGGTTCATCCCTCTATCATCGACAATGCGATGTTCCCTTCAGGACAAACTAAGTGCTCCAAGGGTGCCACTTGCCTCATCTGTTCCCTTGCGCGATGTGCCCTTCAGGATGCACTACGTGCTCCAAGGGTGCTACTCGCCTCTTCTGTTCCCTTGCGCGGCGTGCCCTTCAGGACGCACTATGTGCTCCAAGGGTACCACTCACCTCTTGACTGACTTGGTAGACATCAATAACCCCTGGAGTCAACACTTCGCCAGGTGAACTTGTGGTAGACTAAGGGCCTCTAAGGAATAAGGCCCCCACCTTATTGAGCGCCCCTTAGAATCATCATGAGCGATTGTCGCAGTCTACCCTCACAACATCGTGGGTTCTCTCGAACTAGGTAAACATTAACCTATAGTTCGATCCACAATGAGAGTGCTAGTAGGTTGTGGCAGGGCTGCTGTCTACACCTCTCCCTCAACATCTCTGGTAGTCATGCATGTCCCCTTTAATCCACATGTGAGTCTGGTCGGCAAGCTATCGTCAGCCTGCATCATCAACAAATCATGTCAGAACATATCCATATCATATCATCTAATCAGATGCACTAATATCACAGTAAAACAATCAAACCCCAATGGTACACTCCCTGACTCGATCCAGATTCCAAGGGGTTCCATCGATGCCTCTGCATCCTCGAGGTCCAAAGTCTTGCACACTCAGTAAAACCGAGTCAATAGTACCTGTCTATGTCAATGCAGTTAAACCATGTCATCAACCCATAACGCCTCATAATCAAAATCAAATGTTCTAATAGCATAATAATTTGGATCACTTGCGAGCAAGTGTCCACTAAGAATAAGTTCGCTCAGTGCACTAGAGCGGGATGTTACAACAAGGGGTTGAGTGTAGACCCAAGAGTACATAGGAGCAATAACCCCCAAAAATTTGGTTTCCAAGAGATGAAATTTTTTGAAGGAGAAGACTACCAATAGTAGCTCAAAGGAGACATGATAATGTCTCACATCAATGGTTATGCTGAGACCCACCACCGAAAAGAGGAAGCCAAAATGAAAAAAAAAATGCTTCTCCCACCCAATTTGTTTGAGTAAACCAAAATGCCTCAAAAGTAGACTAAAATCCTACACCATAACACATTAAAATTCTAAGATAGAAGAATTAAGTAGAAGAAATCAAATACTAACCATCAAGATTGAGAGCAATGAAGAAGTGTCGAGATTGAGCCCAAGTCTAACTTTCTTGGAGCAACCAAGATTTCTTGATTCCTCCATGAAATCAACAATCATGAGAAAAAAACTAAAAATATGAAGCTCCAATCCTATTCCTTCCATTATAGTGCACCTACCCATCATCTCCCATATTCCATTGCTTAGAATACCTATCGAACAAGTTTCCTTCACAATGAGAGTCCTCATCTAATACTTTCGAACCCACTCGTCCATTTCCCAAACATGCCCAAGGAGTTCTATCACCATCCTCCAAAGATGATATCCCATATGACACCCCATCCATATAATTAAATTAACAATCATCAAAACAAAAAATATTTTTAAATAATTTAAGTCATTAAACTAACATTGATAAAATTTAACTTTAAAGTGATTGAATTTAGTCCAAAAATTTAACTACATAAAAAATTAAATACATTTTAATATATAATCATATTCAAGTCTATTTAAAATAAAAACAAAAACAAAAAATTATTTTTCTACTCGTCTATATTAAGCTTAGACATATTCAACTTTTCTACCATATTTTCACCTTTTCTAATTTTATGTGTATGAATAACTTGTCCATCCATTGCCTAAATTCATGGATGAAGTTAATTATCTCAATTCCAATACGTGATATTTCTTCTTATATTAAGAAATCCATTTTGTTGTTAATAAAACCATTTTGTTGTGTGCTGATGTAAAGGAAAAAAATCACTTTTGATATTAATTTTTTTTTATTAGTCTCTGTCTTTCTGGTTGAAATCACTTTTGATATTAAATTTTTTTTATTAGTCTGTGTCTTTCTGGTTGCAGAGACTTATAGTGATCGATTTTTCATAGTTGTATTAGTATGGTATGGAAACCAAACAATTTAACCAAAATTTTAATAAAATTATATAAATTTTGAAGTTGCATTTGATTTTTACACTAAAATTTTAATTTGAAAGTTTTATTTGCCTTCTTCCCGAGACACAACCTTACCATATCTTACCTTAAAAACACTTTCAATAATTTTGGGTAAATCAAGTAATGCTAGAACTATGTCTAGCATTACTTCTGAGCATTAAATATTAACCCTTTCTTCCAATCTTAAACATCAGATTGCTTTTAAGACACCTTGTCTACATGCTGTGTCTAGTTGTATGCATGTTGTGTAGCCACCTTGTCTGCATGGTCTAGTTGTATGCATGTTGTTTCTTGTTGTCTACATGCTAACCATGTGTTGCACCATTAGCTCTTCTTACCTGAGATTTGTTGCTTCAACCCCAAGCCGGATATTTGGTCCTGAATAAGAACAGTGAGAGCGTTAGGATATGTATGACTTGGTAAACCATAGGCGAGCTCTGGATTCGGGCAGCGAGGGTAATAATTTATTGCGATATGTTGGCCGTGTTTTCCAAGAGATTTATTCAGAAAGTCGAGTTCCAGTCCCAGGCTCTTTGATATGGCAACTAGCAAACGTAGAGTCATTGCCCTAACCTCTGTGCAGTATTTACTAACAGTTTATCTGTATTCACATCAAACACAAAATTACTATAGTTAGTGATACAACAGATACATCGAATAGAACATAAGTTTTCAAGGATTCCGTAAATGGAATATGTCTTATATGTACCTGTAAGCAGAAGGTTTTGTAGGCCAATAATCAATATAATCTTCCAAAGGATAACAATGGTGTCTCAGGAAGTCTCTCCAATTAAAAACATCCTCTTTCTGTATGTTAAAGCTAGTTGACAAGCGTACAACGCGTGAAGGGTCCTCAGAATACAAAAGTGCTTTGTATTCTGCAGGCATAGTGAAGAATTCTCTCGCAACTTCCAGCATTCTTTGGATCACCGTCTCGTGCACTCCTTGATTTACAATCTGAGAGCACATCGCAAAGTACTTCCAGTGGTATAAATTGTATACAAATATAGGATGAACTTATCTTTTGTGTGGTCAATATAGTTTCAATTCGTTAATATCGTTCGTATTTAATTATTCAAAATTATCAGAGCATGGTTGTTCAGGGAAAAACAAACAGCCAAAAAGTATGCAAGTCTTGATTCCCCTAACACAGCGGCACTCATCTAAAACTATTTATCTATTTAGCATTTACATAAACCAGATTTTCTCACCTCCATCTATGATATCAATATAATTAAAAGAGGGTCATCATAGAAAGGTGTTAAGATGTTAATTCAATCTATTGTGGTTACTTGAACTGAACAATAATCCCCATCAATATCAATATATATGTTGGTGTTCAATTTACAATACAAATATGTGATAAGCATCTTTTAGATTTCCCATTGAATTTAGAAAAAAAAAACATTCTCTATCTACAATACACAAATTCTACACAGAACGTTGCCCTAATAAGAATGTCATTTCTACTATACACAAATTCTACACAGAATGTTGCCCTACTCAGAATGTCATTTCATCGTTCTACACAGAACGTTGCCCTACTCAGAATGTCATTTCATCGTCTATGGCATTTTTTCTGTCGGTCGGAAAGTAATTTCTGTGTGCATGTCAGAATAAAGTAATATATCTTTACATAAGTAGAAAGCGAAAGCACCTGAAAAAATATATCTTTCTAGAAGTAGGAAGCGAAAGCACCTGAAAAAATATATCTTTACAGAAGTAGAAAGCGAAAGCACCTGAAAAAATCCGTATTGTTAACAAGCATGCTTGATATTGCGAATCACCCTATGCCCAGCCGAGCCATTCAAATTGTCAAGATCCACCAAGGGAATAAAGTCTGAGAAAACCACCTCGTCCAGTCTTGGCCTCTCACTGGGAGGTCTGATATAACAATCTGGAATAATTTGAAGACAATTGACTTCATCAGAAATCAGTCTCCCAGTGGACCTTACATGATTTTTTTCTCGATCATTGTTGCAGATCGTCTCCTCTGTTGTCTACAGTGTTGTAATTGCCTCTCCGACCGGTTGTTCTAATGCCCGAGAAGGCTCAGGGATCGCGATCTCTACGTCTAAGGACATAGTATCGGCATTCGACAACGTAAGCATATTTCAGAACCGTGAAAAACTAGGAGAAATACCTCAAGATAGTGGAATAAAAAACAACAGCCTTATGATTAGAAGGGAGTACACCGGCGATTATAGAGATGCGACTCCTATGCTCTGGCATTATTAAGTCCTCCTTAGTCAGGGTTGATGAACTCACCACTAAGGAATTCTTCATCTCGACAAGCTTTTCCCCGGATTCAAGGGTCAGTAGCAGGGAAGGGTTGGATTCGACGAAGAGTGATAAGTGTACCGTTTACCAAAATCACTTTATATTTTCCATTCTTTTCGTTCTGCCATTGAAACTCATTACTCAAAACTAAAAATAAAAGTGTTGTTCTGTTGTGTTGTGCAGGTTTATTGCTAACCCAGAGTCTCCATATACTGCAGCCAAAGAAGACAATACTAAGGCTCAACAACATTGATTGTCATCATCATCTCTCCAAAATGACTGCGCTCGAATTCTCCTCCTTAATCCCATCCTCCGCCATGAAAATCTCTCGGATATTTTGTTTTTTTGTTTGTTTTTCCATTGGGAATCCCTTACCTATAAACCAATCTCTCGAATATATGTTCTGAGCATTTTTCAATCTTTGGAATAAATTCATGTCTTCACAGATAAATGACGTGCTTTGTCCTGTAGGTACTTTTTACTTCATGATTGTCCGGTAGATACTTTTTACTGCAAGATATCTAAATGCATACATGCATGGGGTTCTATCTCATCTATCCAAGTTTAGCTGAAAACCTAGGGCTTGGAACTTTTGCATTCGGAACTTGAGTTGCATTCAATGGATTGCCAACTCTGCATGTGTCCTCTCAAATAAAACGAGTGTTGAGGTTTTGTGATGTGCAAACACTTGTTGATTTCTATTTCTATTGCCCCTCTGCGATCCCATTAATTGATCCAACAAGTGTACTCGCGTGCTTTGGGTTCTGTTAATAAAACATATTTCTCTCTCCATTTTTTACGGTTTTGGCTTAACAACCAGAAGTAAAAAGCCTGGTATCTCGAAGTAAACTCAGGAACCCATCCTTACAAACAGAAGTTAACTGGAGAATTAGTCCCTACAACTACATATCTAGTTAAACAATCTCTACTCCACAAGGCAGAAAGAAAAAACAACCCTGAGATTCAGATCATGGCACAATTATTTTCTGAGGATTTATAAAGTAAACCTTCAATATATATGCCAAGCCTCTAAGGGTTTACAATCATATGAAGGCTTTGTGGTTTTCCTAGCCTTATCACATAGCCCTAGGCCTCTTGTGCAACCTTTAGATTTACATTTATACCCTTCAAGATTTAAAGGTCACCTGAGGAATTACGGAGGAGAACCAAAATCAAATCCCAATCTCTATAGTTAGATCCTCGTAGAGTTCTTGAAAGAGAATCAAAATCAAATCCCAATCTCTATAGTTAGATTGTGGAGTTCTTTTTCATGATTTACAGGCCATCGTTCAAGGTCTATGCCAAACTCAAGGATTTACAATTATACCGAAACTTTACAGGTTGCACTCAAGAGCTTGG
>ML791575.1:349040-382800 GCA_009831015.1 Picea engelmannii | reverse complement strand
GATGAAGTAGAAACAGTACAGGGGTAGTGAATTAAATGTTGGGTAAATGCTATTGCCATCTATTAAGCATGATAGCTGGCATGTATGGTACTTTGATGTAAATTAAATACCCAAGAAATACAACTGTCATAAAGCAACTCAAATACAGTATGTCTAATCCATTCTATGAAGACGCATGCATAGTTCTAGGATGTCAAATAATGCCGGTTGTGAAAAACGCGGGTTGTCAAGGTGCAACATTCAATTCTAATACAAAGACAGAGGCGTTCATTTCAATTATTAAAACGCAGCCACTCCGATCCACTAAAACATAGGCTTAAATAATATCCCTGTCACCTATGATTCTAATTCTATCAACCGTTGCCATTGCTAAAATAAATTCATTGTCTAAGAAAAGTTAAAACGCAGGTGAACAATTACGGATTCGCTATCATTCTTAAGAATATATCGTTGTCTGCAGTCATCCCGCTCAGACTTAAGATTATATTGCTCAAACTTAAGAAGGTAAGCTCAGTCATAAGAGTAATGTTACTGTCAACGAGGAGGTCGCCTAAGATCCCGTTTTAAGCTCAGAATTAATACATTCGCTGTGGTTTTCAATTACGAAAACGTAGACATATGCATAAATTGCAGTCCTAGCAAATTCGCTGTCATTTCATCAATACGCAGCCATAATTAATTAGCAGTCGATTGATACCCTTTTTTTCTAAGGAAATACAAAAAGCTGTCTGTAAGAGTAGAGAAGATAGCTGTCGGTCATTCACAGATATTAAATTGCTGTAGACATATATTCGCTGTTAGTATAAAACGTTGTTCAAAAATCGAAATCCCTTGAAATCCAAGGCTCTTCAATTAAATGTTAATCAGTGAATCAATAGCAGTGGTAAATAATGACAATGTTGTCAGTAAAATCGCCCATCAATACAACTACGAGTCAACAGACGATGAATCCATGAAAACTATGTTTTTCATTCACATAAATAAACAAGTTGTCTTTTAACAAGGAAATACGTTGTAGCTATCTAACAAAATCACAGTAATAGTGCACACATTAAGTGAAATCGCATTCGCACCAAAAATGTGGAATGGCAGTCGCGCAATTCTCAGTCAAGTATATATACAACAATCGCAGCCAAAAACTGTATAACATAGCTCAAAATATTTGTGGTGAATGCTGTGTAAACTCGGGTGTTGGACCACGAAATCGCAAACAATCGATTAAGTTCAATGCTATTGTTGTATAAACCCGTTGTATATTAATTCGTTTTGCTGTCAGGAGTAAGTCGCTATATAGTTACTGTCAATAATATACGTTCGAAGTAGTGAAATGACAAACGCTGTGTAAACATAGCGATTAATCTTGTATAAGGCTTTTAAAAATCGTTATCCTAACATTAAGACACAGGTATCAAAATTGAGTTTAGTTGGAAGATTGTGGTCCTTTAAAACACAGATATGTAATCATTATAAATACAACCATTCTGTCCATTATTCCTCACTTTCAACTACATCAATATCACCTTCTAGAAATGGATCCGTGTCTAACTATTACTCAGTCACCAAACGCATCCATAATACAAGTAAAATCACAATCAATACACAAGTGGAAACTCCACCATGGCTAGGTAAGGACACCACCATCATAGAGTAATAACGCAGAGGTGAAAAAAAAACGCTGAGATTAAAAGGGTCATTCGCTGAAGTAAATAACCAAAACGCAGAGGTTAAATAAATACCAAAACGCATAGGTGAATAATAAAGACACAGTCATTCTCCTTTTTAAAAACTTAGTCAAGAACATTGGGTGAATTCACGGTCAACAAATATGCAAGCGCAAATATGCAATCGCAGACACCGTAAATATATAGACACAACACAAATAAGCAGTGATAGTCGTACACAAGGAAGAATGCAAAATGAAGCATTCAACAGAAAAAAAAATTTTGGAGAGACGCAGGGATAAGCGCAAAGATAATCATCAAAACACAGAGACACTCAACACAAGAAGGCACAAGGACTAATCATCAACCAGGAACAATCAACAGGGGTAGACATTTGCGAAACACATCCTTCACTCATCATCCACACACAAAAAAAAAGGGCATTAGGATCTATAGGTCTATTAACACCTAAGTGACGACTGTTGATCCAACTCTTGGCCGACTTCTCAGGTGTGGACTGATGAGCTAGGGACAAGGGCGAAGTAAAACTCATCACAAATCAATAAAACCAACCGGATAGTCACAACATTAAGGATCAAATGCCAAGGGAATCTAGTCTAGCAGCGAGCTTAAGGCTATGGGGAAAATAAGTTCTCAATTAATATGATAAGTCAACATTTTCTTTACCTAATTAAAAATACAGAATTGAAAGTGTAAGGTATAATAAGAATCTACCATGCAGAATCAAGTAAGCGTACCATAGCCCAATTCGTTCGCTTTGAGTTGTTCTCCCGCGTGCTCCATGCAACATCCTCTTGCCGATCGATGAGACTTCACCAGTACCTTCCAGCCAACGCTAGGGGTACTCTTCTTCCCCCTTAGCCCCCCGAGTTGCAAAGGGACCACGCACACTAAACCAAAGATCAACTAGCTCCCAGCTCGCCTCATAAGGCTGAGCTACCACTCCTCACCGAGCTGGTTATCCCAACTCCGACAAGCTAAGTCAGTCAAGTCTAAAATTGTGTAGCGTAACATTACGGATAATATAAGCCCTCTATCCTTCTCCTCCTCCCTCCTTTATATAGAGTTTCTAAGTCATTTACTTTCCCAAATTCTCATTTAATTTATTGTTTAATAATTTAATTCGTAAAAATTCTCCCCGTACATGTGTCACCCATCCCCTTTATTGCACCACAAATTAATTTCATTAATTAGTTAATTACTCCTATTTCCCTCACCCACCTAAAAACATTCCTAGAATTTCTCCTAGGTTTCCTCATATTCCCTTACACAAATTAATGACTTACCCCCTTATTAATTTACTAGTTGAGTTTAATTTAGAAAGTTCTTAAATGCTAGATACCTTACTAAGTTAGTCTTTCTTCTTTTTCCTTATGTTTCCCTTTCTTTTTATGTTTCCCCTTTTTCCTAGTTTCTTAATTCTTTTTAAATTCCCTTATTCCCTTTTCAGTTAAAACTCAATTTGGCAAGTGTAGAAAATTACATTTTTCTCCTTTTTCTTTTTAATTAATAAATTTTTAATTAGCATATGTAACAAAACAATTATTTCCCCTTTTCCCCCATTTTTAAATTTTATCCCCCAAAAGATTTTTATAAATTTATTGAATTGCTTATCCCATTCTCGTCGCATGATTAATGATGATTATATATATATATATATATATATATATATATATATATATATATATATATATATATATTATCACAAGTATCACTTAGACCTAAACTTTAGTTTCCTAGTTTGGGCGACATTTTATTAAGGAAATTGTTTTAAATCATTCTCATCACATTATTCACTCTAAGGCCATATAGGTTTATTCATTTATTATTTAACAATGCGGCATGCCCTTCAGGACGCACTAGGTGTTCCAAGGGTGCCACTTGCCTCATTTTGTTTCCCTTGCACGACGTGCCCTTCAAGATGCATTATGTGCTCCAAAGGTGTCACTCGCCTCTTTCCATTTTTCTTGTGCGACGTGCCCTTCAGGATGCACTATGTTCTCCAAGGGTGCCACTCGCCTCTTTCTATTTTTCTTGTGCGACGTGCCCTTCAGAATGCACTACTTTCTCCTAGGGTGCCACTCACCTCTTGACTGACTTGGTAGACATCAAAAACCCCTGGAGTCAATACGTCGCCACATGATCTTGTGAGAGACTAAGGGCCTCTAAGGAATAAGACCCCTTTCTTATTGCGCGCCCCTTAGAATGATCGTGAGCGACTATCACAGTCTTCCCTCACGACATCGTGGGTCTTCTCAAACTAGGTAGTCGTTAACCTACAGTTCGAGCCATGATGGGAGTGCTAGTAGGCTGTGGTATAGCTGTTGTCCACACATTTCCCTCAACGTCTTTGGTAGTCGTGTGTGACCCCTCTACTCCACATATGAGTCTTTTCGACAAGATATTGTTAGCCTGCATCATCAATGAATCATGTCAGAATAGCATCCCTAATCATACCATCTAATCAGATGCAAATATGGCATATGTAGACCAATGAAAACCCAATAGTCCACTCCCTGACTCGATCCAGAGTCCAAGGGGTTTCATCAATTCCTCTGCATCCCCGTGGTCAAAAATCCTGCACACTCAGGAAAATTGTGTCAATAACACTTGTCTATGTCAATACTGCAAAGTAACATGTCATCAGTCCATAACGCCTCATAATCATAAGCAAATGCCCAATAGTATAGTAATATGGATCACTTACACGCAGGTGTCCTCAAATAATAAGTTCGCTCAGTAAAAGAAAAAGCGTGATATTACATACACTCCCTCTTGGTCTAAACTTTGTCCCAAAGTTTCACAGTATATAAGTGCCAAAATAATGTGTATCACAGTATCATAAGTCTATCAATCCAACAAAATTGAAATTGTTGGCTTATATCATATGCGTCCTCCGAGGTCATCGGGTGCAGACTATAGTTGTCCCACAGGACCTTGACCTCATCTACTGTTCGATGTTGTAGCTGTCGAATGCAATGATCCAGGATGTGGATTTAATCAGCCGTGAGAACACCCTCATCCAACACCAGGAATGTGCTCAAGTCAAAACATGTGTAGGATCACTAATCATAATGTCTCAAATAGAGACGTGAAAGACATCATGCATATGCCTCAAGAATCAGGCAAGGCTAGTCAACAGGCCACGAGCCTCTCTTTTCCACTATCTCATAGGATCCCACGAACCTAGGATATAGTTTATCCCCTTTTCCAAACTTGATCAAACTATGGTTTTAGACGCAAAAATATTTGATCGCCACATCGTAACTATGGTCGACACGATGCACATCGACATAACTCTTTTGTCGATCCTACGCATCCTTGATCCTTTGTCTTATAGTTTTCATTTAATATTCCAATTCTTGGATCACTTCTGGTCCCACCATGACCCTATCTTCAAGCCGATCCAAAATCAAAGGCGTCCGACATGGTCGCCCATAAAGAAACTCGAAAGGCACCATCTTAATGGAGCTTTCGTAAATGTTGTTATAATCAAATTCTACCAGTGGAAAGAATTATTCCCAACGCTTATGTTGGTCCATCATGTACATGCGCAACATGTCTTCCAAGGTTTGGTTCATTTGTTCAGTCTTCCTGTTAGCCTCCGGGTGATACACAGTACTAAAGTTAAGTCGGATTCCCAAGGCCTCTTGGAAACTAGTCCAAAATCATCCAATAAACAATGATCCTCGATCGGATATAATCCTCTTAGGTATTCCATATAGCCTCCCAATCTCACAGATGAAAACTCTAGCTATGTCAGGTGCCTGATATGTCGTACACATAAAAATAAAATGAGCACTCTTCGTCCGAGTTTCGACTACCAATAAAATCGAGTCTTGTCTCCTTGCCGTTAGTGGCAATCCAATAATAAAATCCATCGAAATAACTTCCCATTTTGATTCAGGAATAGCGTGTAGCTGTAGTAATCCTGTTGGATGTCTATGTTTGACCTTTACCTTCTAACATTCTAGACATTTGGCTACATAGTTGACTATGTCTTCCTTCATTCCTTTCCAAAAGAATAAGGGTGTAAGGTCCTCCCTCATCTTCGTGTCTCCTGGGTGAGCCATGTACACAGCTCTGTGAGCCTCGTTTAGGATCAAACTCCTCAACTCGTCATTCGGTGGTACACAAATTTCAATTTTTAAATCTCAGTAGTCCATCGTCGTCCAACATAAATCCTTCAAATCCTGGTACCATCATTGTGTTTTGTCCGATAAAATCATTGACCTCTATGTACTAGTCATCATCACACTGTAAAGCTCGAATATTTTCATGTAGATTCGTCTAAAAAGGAAACATCAAAAAGATGCATGGTCTTTGACACAATGCATCTACCACTTGGTTCATTGTTCCTTTTAAGCAAGAAATCTTGAAATTGTACTCGCTAAGAAGTTCCAACCAAGGTCGTTGTCATGCGTCCAGGTCGCTTTGCATAAAGATGTAATGTAGTCCACAGTGGTCCATCCTTAGTTCAAATTTTCGTCCAACAAGGTAGTGTATCCAAACCTTCAAGGCATAAACAATGGCTAACAACTCCAAATCGTGCATCGCATAGTTCTTCTCATTCCTTCTCAGTTTCTTCAAGATGTAAGGGATCACTCGACCGTCTTGCATCAAGACTCTGCCTAAGCCTTCCTTGGATGTGTCAGTGCATACCAAGAATTCAACGTCCATGTTAGGGACCTTTAGTATCGGTGCTATTGTCAACATCGCATTGAGCCTCTGAAATGCTTCCACGCATTTTTCGGTCCAAACAAACTTCTTGTTCTTCTTCTGCAATTCCGTGATCAGATTTTCTATATTCGAAAATCCCTTGATGAACTTTCAATAGTATCCTGCTAACCCATGAAGCGACGCCCTTCCAGAACATTCATCGGCGCAAGCCTTTCCATAATAGTCTCGACCTTTGCTAGGTCCACGACGATACCTTCGCCAGAGATGACATGCTCTAAGTAGTGAATCTTCGATTGATAAAACAAGCATTTGGACAAATTCCCATACAATGTGTGCTCTTGTAGACATTGTAGTACCAAGTGCAAGTGATCGTCATGCTCCTCCGTCGTCCGATAGCAAATTAAAATATCATCAATGAATACTTGGAACAACTTGTCCAAGTACTCGCGAAACACCCTGTTCATCAAACTCATAAATATCCCCGGGGTGTTTTTCAGTCCAATGGTAAACAATAAACTCGTAATGTCCCAACCTCTTCTTAAAGGAGGTCTTAGGGCGTCATCCTCCTTGATATGTAACTAGTGATACCCTGATCACAAATCAATCTTTGAAAACACCGTCTCACCCTTCATCTGATCAGATAGATCCTCAATCCTCGGCAGCGGATACTGATTCTTGATCATCACCTTGTTCAATGATGGTATTTAGTGCAGAGACTAAACAACACATCCTTCTTTCATATGAAAATAATAGGTGCACCCTACAGTGACCCACTCAGACGTATAAGTCCCAGGTCCAACAACTCCTTTAGTTGCATTCTCAAATCCTGTAACTCTGGGGTTGACATCTAATAAGGCGTTCAACTATCAGTTCATTCCCCATTTTTAGGTCTATGGTAAACTCCAATTCCCTCTCTTGCGACATCCCAGGTAACTCCTCCGGGAAGACGTCTACAACTCTCTCACCACTGGAAGGTGTTCTAGACATTCCACTACTCCCTTTTCGTTTAACACAAGGATCACAAAAAGCTTACACCCCTTTCGCATGCTCTTCCATAGATGCGAGGAAGATATGAACCTCGTGGAAACTCCCTGGTTCTGACCTACAATCATGTATCTCTATCCCTCATCATCGACCAAGATCCACCGTTTCTTCTTACAGTCGAGTATCACCTCGTGCGATTCCAACCAGTCCATACCAATTATGACATCATAAGATCCTAAGGTCATGACGTATAGGTCGGCCCTAGTGACAAAAATATCCTAGGTTAAAGGTACAACCTATAACCCTTCCTCCAACCTTCTGTTTGGCTCCCGAAGCCATCTCTACAAAGCTTAAATCATCAGGTTCAACTTCATTTACCTTAATCCTTTTTAGTGCTGCACCAAAAATGAAACTCTCGGTAGCATCGGGATCTATCAAATACTAAGGGTCTAGTCATCGACGGTACCTGATGTCCCAAGCACAGTTCACTGGGGCTTTGCCTAGCGGTTATTCACCACTGCAAGAATCTAATGGGATTTTCCCGAAACTCCCATGGTAGTGGGTCCGACTGATCCAGATATGCGAGCCCTTTCCTCTAGGTAGGAATGCTGGTAACGTGGCATCCCAAAATCCAACACATTTTCTTTGGTCCAGTAATCCTGGTACCCGAAGTAGAATCTTAATTCTAACAATAAGGCCAAACTCAAACTCCTTGACCTTAAGTTTCTAGGCAATTTGATGTGGAGCATAGCGAAATAGCTCCCAACAGGCCTCGCACCTAGGCACCATGCGACTGCCTTGTCACAAAGCGTTGAACTCGTTGAGCTAACACTCAATGAATTCCTCAGAAAGATACCTCTCCTAGAACCGTCCCTCGAACCGTTCCCATGACACATCGTCGACGACCATTTTCAAAAGTGGCAAGAGAGTCTTCCATCATAAAAGAGTGCTCCCCTTCAGTCGAAATACCATCATGCAGACCTTCTTTCTGGAGGTCATAATACTGAAGCATGAAGCACAACACCTTTCTCTACAATAATTCCTCGACGGAACAACCGTTCGTGACACCTGTGGGCTCAAGAACTCAACTCTCTTGAGTTCTTGGTGGATGCTAATAGTACTAGCTAGTGCACGTTGTGGACCCTCAGGGGTACAACTACCCCAGCCTCATCTTAGTACCAATGGAGAATCAAGGCCCTTGACATTACCTGGGAGGGCGTTGTCAGATAATCATCATCCCTTACTACAAGATAATTGATCCCAAGGAATTGTTCTTCCCCTTGGGGGTTCGACTCCGAGGGTGTGGGAAATTCTGGAGGCGTCGCACCCCCTTCTATGACACCATGTTGTGAACCTTTGAGGCGTCCTCTAAATGAGATAACCACATGGGAATGTTAAGGTTTTTAATCAACACAATGGTTAATACTCACGGGTTTACTGTAGTGGAAATCCTGGTTATCCACAGTCGCAGGGTTGAACCCGCTCTGATACCATATGTAACATCCCCTACATTATGATACCAACGAAACAAAAAGTGCAGTTTTTTTTTTTTTTTTTATGCAGGAAGGCTAAGATGACAACAGTTGAACCACATGAATGATGACGAACGAAAGAACGCAGTATAGGAAACAGTCAACTATGAATCCACACATTGGCACAAGAGAAGTTGGGTGGAACATGCATAAAACAACAAGGAGAAGTGACTACCCACCTGGTGCAATCATGACCACGCCTACAAGCTAAGTACAACAACCCCCTCACGACGCAATCATGCTACTGCCATCTATTAATAATGATAGCTGGCATGTATCATACTCTGATGTAAATTAAATACCCAAGCAATACAACTCTCATAAAGAAGCTCAAATACAATATGTCTAATCCATTCTATGAAGATGCAGGCATAGTTCTAGGCTGTCAAATAACGTCGGCTGTCAAAAATGCAGGATGTCAAGGCACAACATTCAATTCTAATACAAAGATGTAGGTGTTCATTTCAATTATTAAAACATAGCCACTTCGATCCACATAAATGAAATCTTAAATAATATCCCTATGACCTGCGATTTTAATGCTATCAACCACTGCCATTGCTAAAATAAATTCGTTGTCTAAGAAAAGTTAAAACACAGGTGAACAATTATGAATTCGCTGTCATTCTTAAGAATATATTGTTGTCCTCAGTCTTCTCGCTCAGACTTAAGATTATATTGCTCGGACTTAAGAAGGTAAGCTCAGTCATAAGAGTAATGTTACTGTCAATGAGGAGGTCGCCTCAGATCCCGTTTTAATCTTAGAATTAATACATTTGCTGTGTTTTTCAATTACGAAAACATAGACATATGCATAAATTGCAGTCCTAGCAAATTCATCGTCATTTCATCAATACATAGCCATAATTAATTAGCAGTCAATTGATACCTTGTTGTTCTAAGGAAATACAAAAAGCGGTATGTAAGAGTAGAGAATATAGTTGTTGGTCATTCACAGATATTAAATCATTGTAGACATATATTCATCGTCAGTATAAAACATTGTTCAAAAATTGAAATCTGGAAAAATCCAAGGCTCTTCTAACATTTAAGAACTTTCTAAATTAAACTCAACTAGTAAATTAGTAAGGGGGTAAGTCATTAATTTGTGTAAGGGAATATGAGGACACCTAGGAGAGATTCTAGGAATGTTTTTAGGTGGGTGAGGGAAATAGGAGTAATTAACTAATTAATGAAATTAATTTGTGGTGCAATAAAGGGGATGGGTGACACATGTACGGGGAGGATTTTTATGAATTAATGGAATTTCTTACCCCCTTCTCGTCACATGATTAATGATGATTATAATTATTATTAATTTATATNTTATCACAAGTATCACTTAGACCTAAACTTTAGTTTCCTAGGCTGGGCAACCTTTTATTAGGGAAATTGTTTTAAATCATTCTCATCACATTATTTTCTCTAAGGCCATATAGTTTTATTCATTTATTATTTAACAACACGACGTGCCCTTCAGGATGCACTAGGTGCTCCAAGGGTGCCACTTGCCTCATTATGTTTCCCTTGGGCGACGTTCCCTTCGGGATGCACTATGTGCTCCAAGGGTGCCACTGGCCTTTTTCCATTTTTCTTGCGAGACGTGCCCTTCAGGACGCACTACGTGCTCCAAGGGTGCCACTCGCCTCTTGACTAACTTGGTAGACATAAAAAAACCGTTGGAGTCAATACTCCACCAGGTGATCTTGTGGGAGACTAAGGACCTCTAAGGAATAAGGCCCCTGCAGTCTTCCCTCACGACATCATGGGTCTTTTCAAACTAGGTAGTCGTTAACCTACAATTCGAGCCACAACGAGAGTGCTAGTAGGTTGTGGTAGGGTTGTTGTCCACACCTTTCCCTCAACATCTCTGGTAGTTGTGCATGACCCCTCTACTCCACATGTGAGTTTGGTCAGTAAGCTATCGTCAGCCTGCATCATCAACAAATCATGTTAGAATAAAATCCTTAATCATAACATCTAATCTGATCCACATATGTCATATATAGAAGAATAAAAACCCAATAATCCACTCCCTAACACGATCTAGAGTCCAAGGGGTTTCATCGATGCCTCTGCATCCTCACGGTCCAAAATCCTGCACACTAAGGAAAATCGAGTCAATATCACATGTCTGTGTCAATACTGCAAAGTAACATGTCATCAATCCATAGCGCCTCATACCCAATAGTTTAGAAATCTGGGTCACTTGCACACAAGTGTCCTCAAAGAATATTTTTTCTCAGTGCGGGCAAGAGCGAGATGTTACAGTAATATGTAATGTAATATGTAATAACATCTTACAATGTTATAAACATATTACAATGTTATATGTTGTAACATATTACATTGTAATATGTTACAACATATAACATTGTAATATGTTTATAACATTGTAATATGTTATTACATATTACATTATAACATATTACATTACATTCTACTATGTAATATGTTCTAAAATAACAATGTACATTCTACATTGTAATATAACATATTACAATATAATATGTTATAACATATTACATTATAACATATTAACATTGTAATGTGTTATTACATATTACATTACATTCTACTGTGTAATATGTTCTAATATCACAATGTGCATTCTACATATTACAATGTAAAATTCACATTGTAATATTAGAACATATTACATAGTAGAATGTAATGTAATATGTTATAGTGTAATATGTTATTACATATTACGTTATAACATATTGCATTGCATTCTACTGTGTAATATGTTCTAATATTACAATGTGCATTCTACAATGTAATATGTTATGAAGTCGTTGTCTACTTAGTCCATCGATTGTTGCACCGAGAACACTTTTGCGAATTGTATCTGCACCAACGAGAGAACTCATTTCTACCACTATGTGATTTCACCACCTGTTCTATTTCATTGAGCATTCATTCATTGACCTGAGTTATCTGATCGAGAGAGTGTATATCGGATGAACTCAGTGCAACTGAAAAGTGTGTATAAGAAGTCTTAATCGATCTTATGGATGAAAAATTAATGTCCACAAGGATTCAAGATTCATCGATGAGAGGAGTGCAAGCCTCTCCATCGACTAGTCATAGATCTGTACCATCCCGAGATGAAGCTGAGAAAATAACCAAGCATCGAGATGACTTACCGAATGCAAAGTTAATCCTGACTATCTTGACCAACTACATCCTGCCTTTGGCTGGCGCAGTGATTCATGATAGTGTCCCCAGAGACTTTGATTACACCTTAGTTACTGCGCACCTCCCGAAGGGGATATGTGCAGTTAGAACACATCAGGATAAGATCGTGACATTAAAATTCAGTGACTTCAACCTAGGGGACCATAGGAACCACATTATACTCGCCCCTCATAGGTACTTTAATAGAAAGAAGGGGAAGAACTCAAGGATAATCCCCCAACCATGGACTATAAACCTCACGTAGTCCATCGTCTTGAATGTGATGAAGACTCCACATTTTGGAAGGAACCAGGAGGTTAACGCATGTGTTAAGTTCCTTCTATCATGCTACCATGGTGACTATCTATGGCTAGACAAACGAATCACAGTCATTCTAACGCTGATCCATAGGATCACCGTATTGAGCATGTAGGGACCAGACCCTCAAGAATTCTACCCAGGGAAGGTTGCAGATCGCGCCCTAGCACATAGGATTAAGGATACCTATGGTGATGTAGAAAAGAGGATTCCAGACTACAAGGTAGCTTCCATACAGAATGGCGCAATGCTCCTAGCCTGCCAGTTGATCACAGGAAAGCTAGTGAGAAAGAACAGATCTATGCAGGTCACAGGGTTCGTTGTTGACCTTGTCGAAAAATGTGTAGAAGGACTCCAGATGAACTGGGTGAAGTACTTAGTCAACCATCTTGAATTGGATTGTCGTGAAGCTTAGGATCAGGGCTATGAGTTCCATTTCAACTGGTTGTTGATTCTCATAGTATTTACTTCCTGGGAGATGCTAGAAGGTGCGACCTTCTCGGACATTGAGCCATTCAAGCCACTTGCTGCGAAGTTCTCCATGCTCTGGTACTCAAGCGATATGGGAAAAAAATGGTAGTCGAATGCGGTATTCCACACATACTATCTCTAGTTAAAGATGGTTGTTGGGGCTATCCCTCATATGACGCTAAACACCTTGCACCAGTTCATACCCCTCATGAAGTTACATGTAGATTGACACTTTATTTATATCACTATGCGTGTAGATGAGCATAACTAAGATATCCAATCATACTATAAGCTCACAAAGGAGGACCTCGAAGAGATAACTAAGGACTGATCTGCAGAGATCCTTATCCTTGCTGACCCCATAAAAATTTCTGATCCCAAACTAATTGGAAGCTCAAGGGCCACTCATGAAGAGCATGACACCCTTGGAACTAGTAGAAGGAAAATATAGAAGAGGTACAAAACCTAAGCAGTGCATCAGACGAAACTTCTTCAGAATTAGCTGGACGAGGAGATAATGACAAAGTAGATAAAAAAGAGATCAATGGAAAAGAAGATTAGCAGAAACAAGAAGAAGTAACACTGCATAGGGATCCTGTTGATGAGGTTGATCCCTCTAAGAAAAGAAAGGTTTCCCCCACAAAACCTACCCCACGGAAGAAATCCAGAGCTAGTAATACCAAGTTGCAGACTGTGCTCACGCTCGATGACTTTGACTTCATCATCGCAGGTGTATCAGAAGCTTCACAGGATATTATGCAGAACACATAAGTCAAGCAAGCATCCATGTATGAAAAAATTGAGACAAAACTAAGAGGGTTACAACATTCCATTTACTCCAGCTAAGCAGTATCCATTATGCCCCCACCATCAGAAGAACCAAAGTTGGGGGATGAACTTACCAAACTCCGTGGAATAGCTGATGCGATCAAATCTCACCTTCATCGAGCGCAAGAAGAGAAAGAACAGGCCACGATGGCCCCGAAGCAAGCACAACAAGAAATGGTAGAGAAACGTCGAGTTGCGAGTAGGAGAAGGATGACCTACACACCAAGTTGGAAGAGGAGAGTGCATCGATCTAGTAAGAGAAAGAGCAGTTTCTCATAGAGAATCTTGGAATCAAAGAAGCAGTCAACAGATCACTTTGTTCTATGGAAGGCTTAGAGAAAAAGGCAGACAGACTAGTGGAGCATCAAGTTGTGCAGCTTGCAGAAGATATCTAGCAACTTCAACAGAGAATCAGAGACCCAGAGCTACAAACAGTGCCTAGAACTCCATAGGACGTGCAAGACCAAAGAGAAGCCATTGCCCGGAGTGCAGTTGAGAGGATTAGAGCACTTGCTCTGGAATGTAAAAAACTTAGTAGTAGAAGTGAACACACCTACAAGTGACTTACTAAAGACTATCAACTAAAGGAACTAGAGTCATAGCTCCAGGAGGCAAAGAAGCAAGAAACCACATTATAGGTGCATTTGAAGCTCATGTCAGTAGTTGAAAGGATGAAGCAATCTTAGGAACAACGCACTGTTCAACAGCAGGTCCACACCATATAGAGAAAAGTCATGGAAGTGACTTAGAGGTTCCAACCAGTCCAGGATGAAGCGTGCCAACTGTTTGAGGAGATTGAAGGTCGAGGAGTAAAGTTGGAGCAAGTAGTCACTGCAGTTGAGCAATGCTTAGAGGGACCTATCAACGAAGTAGTTATCCAAGAGTTCACCAAGCAAGAGGCCTTGGCGTAATAACATGTTGAAGCAACTTGAGTCAAGCTTGAGGCTTTTGAAGTAGAGATACCCAGACCAGAGTGACTCGGGACAAGTCACATGTGAGTGTTGGGGGCCTGTTGGCCCTTGACCAAATTTTGAGGATCCTTGTCCATGTTTGGCCTATTTTGGGACTTCAACAGGTTGTTGAAGGCATAACACAAGTCGAAGCGGATATTGTGGGATCTCAACCCCTTGTTTAGGGATTTTTGGGTTTTGGGCTTATGTAATGGGTATGGAGATGTCGTCCCATGGTTTTACCCATGTTTAGGCCCACTTTTTAATGTATAAATAGATGTCTAGGAGATGTAAGAAGTGGCATGAAGGATGATATAGACATCTATGTGATGATATGATAAGTGCAAGTGGTAGTTGTACATGCTTTGTACATACTGTGATAAGTTTGCAAGGCTAAGTTAAAGTGACTGTAATAGACTCTGTAAAGGCTTTATGTTGTGATCTAGCTTGAGGAAGGAGGATCTAGCGGAGTGCATGTAAATCTCTTGTCCTATTTGAAGTAGGATCTCATGGCTCTATGCATGTAGAAGATTGACAGAAGATAATAAAACAGAAGAAGAGTTGGTGGATGGAGCCCCAGGCTGGGGGTGAACCACGTATATCCCGTGTTGCTATGATTTGTGCGATGTGTTAATGTGTTTATGTGTTTACTTGCTTAGTTATTTGGCATAGATGAATGATAGATATATCTGTTGATGCTTTGTTCTTAATAATATGAATGAATGCTAGATCTAATCTATGTGAATGTTCTTATTACTTGAATATACTAGATCTGGGTGAATACTGCATTGATCTCTTATTAGGATATATCTGTGCTATGAGTTAAGGCTGAATACTAATGATCTATAACTACTAAGTTCTATGTTAAAGTGTTATCATCACAGATCTGTTTCCTAGCTAAGGTTGCAGATACTGGAGTCTTGCAACCACCCCTGCCTCTACCTCGGGTGAGAATGCATCTGCCTCGCAGGTGTTGCTGAAAGGGACGGTAGTTAGGGTTTTGTTGGTGTGTTGTTGAAGCATTGAACATTTGTTGGCATAGGGGCAGACCCAGGGTTCAACGCTTCAACAACACACCAACAAAACCCTAACTACCGGCCCTTTCAACAACACCTGTGAAGCAGAAGCAGTCTCACCCGAGGTAGAGGCAGGGGTGGTTGCAGGACTCCAGTGTCTGCAACCTTAGCTAGGACATAGATCTGTGATGGTAACACTTTAACATAGCACTTAGAAATTATAGATCATTAGTATTCATCCTTAACTCACAGCGTAGATAAATCCTAACAAGAGATCAATGCAATATTCACCCAGATCTAGTATATTCAAGTACTAAGCACATTCACATAGATTATATCTAGCATTCATTCATATTATTAAGCACAAAGCATCAACATATCTATCTATCATTCATCTATTCCAAATCACTAATAAAGTAAACACATAAACACATCAATACATTGCACAAAACATAGCAACACAAGATATAAGTGGTTCACCCCGAGCCTGGGGCTATGTCCACCAACTCTTCTTTTATTTTATTATCTTTTGTCAATCTTATACATGCACAGATCCATGATATCCTACTTCTCATAGGACATGAGATCTATGTGCACTCCACTAGATCCTCCTTCCCCGAGCTATATCACAACACAAAGCCTTTACACAGTCTCTTACAGTCGCTTGCACTTAGCCTTGCAAGCTTATCATAGTATGCACAAAGCATGTACAACTACCACTTGCACTTAGCATATCATCACAAAGATGTCTATATCATCCTTCACGTCACTTCTTACATCGCCTAGACATCTATTTATACATTACAAAGTGGGCCTAAACATGGGTAAACCCATGGACCAACATCCCCATACCCGTTACATAAGCCCAAAACCCAAAAATCCCTAAACAAGGGGCCGATATCCCACAATCTCTGCTTCGACTTGTTCTCCACCTTCGATAGCCTGTCGAAGTCCCAAAATAGTTCAAACATGACCAAGGATCCTCAAAACATGGTCAAGGGCCAACATATGTTATAACATATTATAACATATTACATTGTAATATGGTATATGAAGAAACCCAATTGAGATCCTATGAAAAATCCAAAGGAGTAAGTGTAAAAATGCATAATTACAATGTAGAGTAGCATCAAGTTGAAAAATGAACAAAATAATTAATGGGAAAATTTCAAATAGCCATAAATTTCTTCTCAAGACTTGGAATTGAGCATGGGAGAAGACGTTCGAAATGTCTTGGACAGTGGAATCTAAATATCCACCTAGAAAATTGATTTGGGCATTCAAATTTCTAGGAAATCGGAAGAAAGAATTATGATATATATTATTGAACCAGAATGATTCATATTTTCATGAAATTGTTGAAATAGTTAGCCTGACAAAGTTTTGTTGGCTGCACATTTTGCAGAGTTAACAACAACTAGATCAGATCAAGATCAACATAGAGTCCAGAGGAATGGAAGAGGCACATGGGCATTATAGCCAGGATGATGTATTAGAGGGATGGATGTCCATTTGGGCATTGAAGGAACAAACTCCAATGGATATGGAGAAGGAAGGGATGAAAACATGAATATGGAAGAGACCATTAAAATTTTATAGAAGGATGCCCAAATCCATAAAGATGATAATCAAAGGCTTATGAGAGCTAAGGAGCATCAGGATGAATTCAACATGAAGTTAATGCAGAGATTGAACCAAATAGAAAAGAAGTTGTATAAGGAGAGTGGCTCAAGCAAATCTGGAAGTCACAGACCTCCTGATGAGAAAACAAGAGAAATAAGTGTTAGTAGACATCATCATCACTCCTCGAGGCAGTCCAATAAGATATCACATAGAAGATCAAGTCCATCCCCTGTCAGAAATCATAATAGGTCTAGGGTGGATGATCTACGAGGAGAAATGAACAAAATCAAACCTCCTACATTTGATGGTGAGAACAAGAAGGATGAAGATGCAGAGATATGGTTGTTGGGCATGAGAAAGTATTTTCAAACACATGAGCTATTTTTAGATCCTCATAGTAGGGAAACTTCATGAATTGAGTGGGATAACATTTCATTCCTTGAGGAAGCCCATTATGAATACCTTCATGATGATGACCTTCATGAAGCATAAAAGAAATAACAACCATAGTTATCAAATACAGTAAAATAAATTCAATGATTAAAATAAAAATTAAAAACATTACATATATGATACATAAATAAATTGCGTACCTTGAGGATTTATATTATATTCCAACCTCCATGGGTGAGGTGTCATTCTTCGTGGTTTTAAACCAGAATCTTCTTTCCCATTGAATTTTTTTTTTTTTTTAGTAGTAGGATACCTATGGTTCTTAGGGAGGAGGTGCCTATACTCATCAAACACCACCTTTCCTAAAAAAAAATAATGATGATAGTTCATCTTAGGACCAAAAACTGGACATGCAAATTTACCCTTTGTTTGAAGACCTGCAATAGATGGATTAATGCTAATTATACAATGAGATTATTTAAAAATTAAACATGCATCATGATATCTTTAAAAAATTATATAGTATTAAAGAGTAGAATGCTACATACCACAAAAATGTGTTAGTCCTAAGGAATCATGAATTGTCCATAAACGTTTTCCACAGAATTTAAATTTCTTCTCCCTGATTGGTTTACAGATTTCATACATAGTGATGCCAACCCATAACTTTAGTAGCTCATCGATAAGAGGCTCGACGTATACATTCAAATATTTAACTTGGTACTTACCTAATTGTTTGAAATTACACATAATTACTATAACCGTGATATGTATATATAAGTAAATAAATAAACAAAATATATTATGCAAAAAACGAAACAAATGAAAATGTTACATTCAAAAAAATAATGTAAACAAATAACTAGAACAATCATTGTCAACATTATGTGCTCCCTCTTTATTGACATCCAAGGAGGAATGTTATTGTTGATAAAAAAAATAGGCCACACTGATTAAATAGACCTAAGATATCTAAATGGATTAACACCGTCGGATACCAATGAAAGCCTAGCATTATGAGGTTCATATTTGAAATCTTCCCATTTTCCTCAATTTCCCTAAATGCATAACCATCGGAAGGAATTCGAAGAAAATCATCTCCAATTCTATTATGTGCGTGGTAATTCATAAAGTGTGCTATTCTTTCACATCTGAACAATCATTGCAAACGTGGAATTATGAGAATATGATGAAGAACCTTTCTAGGCACCCTTTTTGTTACTTGATCGATTCAATATCTACTGATAAGACATTGTGGGCATTCATTTTTCAAAGCATGTTGTCCATAATATATAATATGATCATTAGGACATGCATCTACAGTTTCATAATCCATTCTAATGCCTTTCATAATGGCATGAAAATCTCGATATGTGTGAGGTAAAATATTTGATGATGGTAACAAAAATTCACCTAACAAGCTACAACATAACAAATAACTAGTTAATGTAAATAATATTAATCGTAAAAATTGCATTCTTATTTTACACATTAACACTAAAAACAAATAGAAAAAAGTCAACATTCATGTATATGAGATGAAACATATTACATACCTTAGGATATGTGTCATACAAGTGTTGGAGAAATTATTCATAACCTTTAAGTTCACTAGAAACAATTTAGTGAAGAAAATAATTTATGTTGAGCCTTCATAAGGTCGTTTATTTTCCTTTTCTAATAAAGGTTCATCATAAATAACATCATTGTCCCCATCTTCATCCTGTTGAGAAAACAAATATTGGATCATTTGATTTTTCCTATCATCTTCCTCCATGGGATCATTAACTTGATTTGTCCCATCATCTTCTTCCATGAGATCCTCATTTTCTTGATCATGTTCCTTATCTTGTACAACATCATTTCTACTAGTACTACTTGGTGAAATATTATGCAGAAACTTAGAGGAAAACTCTAAATTTATATTTACAAAAACTCATGCAAAATTAGTGTGTATAACAAATATTTAAACAATATATATACACACATATAATTTTATATAAAAAACAGATAATGAATATATATTTGATTACCATGGGATGATATTCATTCGATCCCCCATCAATGTGCCCATATTTCCTACAATGGTTTTTAGTTGTTTCTATTAAAATTCTTACAGAACGTGTAGTGAAACATCTTTTGGAAGGGCAATAACATCTACCATCACCCTTTTAACCCTCTTTACTTTTTTCCCCACCTCTAATATTTTGTGACATTATCCTTCACAAAACAACCCTTTCTGAACGGTCATTGTTATAGCAAGATTGTCACAACATCTCTAATTTGAAAAATATTTATAGGTATTTTTTTGTTGCAAGAGCGACGCATGTTGAAAAAATCTACGTTGACTTTTTCAAACAGTGTAACAGTCAATGGTTATAGTCGCTCTTACGACAATAATGAAAGGTTGTCACAAGAGCGAAGAGAGTCCACCATCTTCACATTCATCGCTCTTGAGACATACATCTGTTTTCGACGCAAGAGAGACAAACGTAGGCTAGATTTAAAAATATAATAATAATAATTCAACTCTTTATCTTCAATTTTGTGACGAAAGGGTACTTTCGTCACAAGTAGTCGTCACAATTTTTTCGATATGTAGTAGTGTATAGAACTTGTACCTTGGTAACTATGGCTTGTGTAATGACCTATGGAACTATGACTTGTGGAAAAATGAGCTCAAGAACTATGAATCGTGGAACTATGACCTGTGGAACTATGACCTCTTGAACTGTGACCCCAAGAACTATGACCCGTGGAACTATGATCTATGGAACTATGACCTGAGGAACTATGACCTCTAGAACTATGATCTCGGGAAATATGAACTATTCAATGAACTCTATAATTATGACCTCTTGAACTGTGACCCCAAGAAATATGACCAGTAGAACTATGGCCTGTGGAAATATGACCTCGAGAACTATGACTTGTGGAATGACCTCTGGAACTGTAACCCTAGGAACTATGACCCATGTAACTATGAACTATAGATATATGACCCCAAGAAATATGAACCATGGAGATATGACCTCTAGAACTATGACCCCAAGAAATATTACCCATTGAACTATGACCTCTGGTACTATGCCCTTTGAAGCTTTAAAATATGGAACTAGGACCTCTGGAACTACACCCTATGTAAATTTGACCTCTAGAAATATGATCTATGGAATGACCCCTCGAAATATGACCCTAGGAACTATGATCTCTGGAACGATGACCCTAGGTAGTATGAATGGTGGAACTATAACCTCTATAAATACGCCCTAATTTGGAACTTTGAACTCTAGAACTATGACATGTGGAATGACCCCAATAACTATGAATTGTGGAATTATGAACTATGGAATGACCCCAGGAACTATGACCCATGGAATAACCCCATGAACTATGACCTGTGGAACTATGTCCTCTGGAACTATGACCTGTGGAACTACAACCTTTGGAACTTTGACCCTTGGAACTATGACCTGTGGAACTATGACCTATGGAACTACACCCTATGGAACTATGACATGTGGAATGAACTTTGAAACTACAACCTATGGAAATATGACCCCAGGAAATATGACCTATGGAATGACCTCTAGAACTATGACCTCTGGAAGTGTGACCCCAGGAACTATGATCTATGGAACTATGACCTTTGGAAATATGACCCTAAGAACTATGACTCGTGGAACTATGACCTATGGACCTACATGCTTTGGAAATTTGAACTTTAGAACTATTACATGTTGAATAATCCAAGGAAATATGACTTGTGGAACTATGGCATCTAGAACTATGACCTGTGGAAATATGAGCCTAGGAACTATGACCCGTGGAACTAATCCCAAAGGTCATAGTTCTACAGGTCATAGTTCCTTGGGTCATAGTTTCATAGGTCATAGTTCTAGAGGTTATAGTTCATGGGGTCATTCAACGTGTCATAGTTCTAGAGTTCAAAGTTCCAAAGGGCATAGTTTCAAAGTGTTGATTTTTTGTATCTTCGGGAGGTGTTCCCACAAGAGGCCATTGTGTCAAGAATGTGGAAATCATTTTTGTCACTAGATCAATATTTTGTTTCAGTGAAAATGACCTTGGAATGAGGCTAGGGCCTCATGGGAAAGTTGATGGTATTTTTGGGCTTGTGTTGGCATTTCAGACCCATAAAGAAGAATTAAATATTCTGATTTAATGTTGAGTTCAGTGAAGGGATCCTTAGAGTAAGATAAGGGATTCTAATATCATATTAGACTCCTATAAAGGGACAGGAGGAGATTGTGACATCTCATTGTGGCATTATGGAGATGACATAAGTGAGTAAACACTTGTGCTAGGAGGATGGATATTTTAGCAAGGGAATTTATGAATGTATGCAATTTGGCCTAAATTTTTTGGTTTTATATTTTCTATTATTGGCAGGGAGAAACCACACATGTGATAGGAGAGAGAGGCCACACGCATGGAGGATAAGTTGTAGCCGAGAAGAATAGGCCTCATGTTTGATATGAACAACATGTATGGACCATACAAGTCCGTACAAGTTTGTACAACAACCCACATGTATGAGGACAAAAGACAATCACAAGTCCAAATTTTCTGAGGAAGTTTGAGGCCACAAATGTGAATTTGTGGGAATAAAAATAGGTCTGTACATGTGACATGTAGCATGTTTTCTGATTGGAAATTATTCTGGGTAATTTGATGAGGTTGGGTTGTTGAATTTATGAATTTGTGAGGATAGGTTTTGTTCTTTCTTTTGGTGATATTTCTAGTTGTGAAGAAGGTAGATTTTTCCTTTAGAAAACTTCTAAATTTTATATTTAAAGAACATGAGTTTTTTTTCTCAAATGTGTAAATGATTTATCTCAAATCTTGATGTTTCTGATGTTGTAAATTTTCTGTCATAATTTCAGTGTAAAGTTGCTCTGTGATAACAACTAGGGTTTATTGTTGTATCACTAGGAAACAATTTTTAGATTTGAAATTAGTCACATACAATACATGTGAAAATTAACATAGAGGTCATAGTTCCTAGGTTCATAGTTCCAAAGGTCATAATTTCATAGGCCATAGTTCCTAAGGTCACATTTCTAGAGGTCATAGTTCCAGATTTCATTCCACAGGTCATAGTTCCCAGGGTGACAATTCCAAGGGTCATCCCATGGGTCATATTTCTAGAGGTCAAAGTTCCAAAGGGTGTAGTTCCATAGGTCATAGTTATAGAGGTCATAGTTCTAGAGGTAAAAGCTCCATAGGGCATAGTTACAGATGTCATATTTCCACAATTCATAGTTCATGGGATCATAGTTCCATAGTTCATAGTTTTACAAGTCATAGTTCTGGGGGTCATAGTTCCACAGGTCATAGTTCTATAGGTCATATTTCCATAGGTCATAGTTTATGGGGTCATTACATAGGTCAAAGTTCCACATGTCATAGTTCCTAGGGTCATTCCATAGGTCATAGCTCAATATTTCAAAGTTTCAAAGGGTGTATTCCTAGAGGTCATAGTTCCACGGGTCATAGTCCTCAGGGTCAAAATTGTAGAGGTCATAGTTTAAGGGGTCACAATTCCAGAGT
This sequence comes from Picea engelmannii, assembly GCA_009831015.1. NCBI lineage: Eukaryota > Viridiplantae > Streptophyta > Pinopsida > Pinales > Pinaceae > Picea > Picea engelmannii. The sequence continues at coordinate 359,572 of ML791575.1, read as the reverse complement.
TCATAGTTTAAGGGGTCACAATTCCAGAGGTCATTCCATAGGTCATAGTTTTAGAGGTAAAATTTATGGAAGGTGTAGTTCCATAGGTCATAGTTCCAGAGTTCAAAGTTCCAAAGGGTGTATTTCAAGAGATCATAGTTCCATAGGTCATAGTTCCTAGGGTCATAGTTATAGATGTCATAGTTCCACGGTTCATAGTTCATGGGGTCACAACTCTAGAGATCATAGTTCCATGGGTCATAGTTCCTAGGGTCATAGCTCCAAAGTTCATAGTTCCACAGGTCATAGTTCCTTGGGTCATAGTTCCACGGGTCATAGTTTCAAGGGTCATAGTTCTGGAGGTCATTCCATGGGTCATAGTTCCCAAGGTCATAGTTCCACATCTCATAGTTCCACGGGTCATATTTCATGGGGTTACAATTCCATAGGTCATTGTTCTAGAGGTCATTCCCTAGGTCATAGTTCCCTAGGTCATATTTTTAGAGGTCATAGTTCCTAGGGTCATTCCATATGTCATAGTTCTAGAGGTCATATTTCCACGACTCATATTTCCTGGGGTTACAGTTCCAATAGTCATAGTTTCTGAGGTCATAGTTGCATGCATCATAGTTCCTGGGGCCATAGTTCTAGATTTCATTCCATAGGTCATAGTTCCCCAGGTCATAGTTCTATAGGAAATAATTCCTAGGGTCATTCCATGGGTCATAGTTCCATAGGTCGTATTTCTATAGGAAATAGTTCCTAGGGTCATTCCATGGGTCATAGTTCCATAGATCACAGTTCTATAGGTCATAATTCCATGGGTCATAGTTCTCGGGGTCACAGTTTGAAAGTTCATAGTTCCACAGGTCATGGTTCCTGGGGTCATAGTTCCTCGGGTCATAGTTACCAAAGTCATAGTTCTATAGGTCATAGTTCCATACATCATAGTTATTTGGGTCATTACATGGGTCATAGTTCCATGGGTCATAGTTCCAGGGGTCACAATTCCAAAGGTCATACTTCCACAGGTCATAGTTCCACGGGTCATAGTTCCACTGGCCATAGTTTCGAGGGTCACAGTTCCAAAGGTCATAGTTCCACGATTCATAGTTCCTAAGGTCATAGTTCCATAGGTCATAGATCCTCGGGTCATAGTTTCTTTGGTCACAGTTCCAGAGGTCATAGTTCCTTGGGTCACAGTTCCTTGGGTCACAGTTCCAGAGTGATAGTTCTAGAGGCTATAGTTCCACAGGTCATAGTTCCTAGGGTAACAGTTCTAGAGGTCATATTTCCATAGGTTATAGTTCCACGGGTCATCGTTCATGGGGTCATAGTTCTATAGTTCATAGTTCCATGATACATAGTTCTTAGGGTCACAGTTCCATAGGTCATTGTTCCATGGGTCATATTTCTTGGGGTCATAGTTACAGAGGTATGGTTTCCTTTCCTTCCCATTTTACCATTGAATAATTACTCCATTCCTTTAAGGTATGACATCCTAAGGCTCTTCCCTTTTCCATTGGCCAAACTTTGATATCATCTTGTTATTACTTGGAGAGGATTCATGGACTGATCCCCCCATCCAATCTTGAGAAGAACTATCTAACCCTAGACAATTCTTGAGAAACAATCATCTAGGTGCCATCAACACTATCCCATCTGAAAACCTAAGCCTCACCTAGACCTAGAGTAGATACCCCATAACCCTCTCTACGCACTTGTCTATATTAGTCTTCAACCACTCAAAAAACCCTAAATCATTTTCTCCATTTTTTCTTTTTCTTATTTGCAATCCAGGGTTTATCACATTTATCCTTGGGTCTAGATTGTTTTAGTTTCATTGGTATATATTTTATTATATCCATGCTAATGTTTTTTCAAATAACATTATTCTAGTTGGAATTTAATAGGGTTTGGATCCAATTTTATTGTCTATACTTCCACAATTTTGTATTTCCAATACTCTTGCATCTTTCATTGTGACAGGCAATGCAATTCAAATATTAGGTCACTGATCTATGATAAATTCATTGGCCTCCCTTTAAGAGGAAAGGCCAGGCATCTAGAAACAGTGCCAAGAAAATGTAATGCTTATTTGTAGACTTCTTGATGGTTTTCGATTATGATTATTTCTATTCGAAAAGTAGCTGATATATGTTCAAAATACATTTTGCCAATTGGCATATTTCTCTTGGCTTTGGGGTAATGCCAATTCCACGGTCTATTTGTATTTCAATAATTTTCTAGTCAAAAGTGTTTTTACTTGGCCACTTTCAATGTTGGATAGATATTTTGCAATAGCAGGTGCTAAACTACATAATAATAATCGACATGACTTCTTTGCACAAGCATTCAAAATACATAGTACTGGTTATACTATCATATTCCTTTTCCACTACAAAGGTGTGCAATACATGGTTGCACCAAGTGTTTCTATATGTTCATAGATATACTTGGTGCACTGACCATCCTCCTGGATTGTTACACCTTCGTGCTTTTGTATTTCTAATAGTTCTAGATCGTTGATTGTGACAAGTGACGTAATTTGCAATATAGGTCCCTAATTTATCATATATTGATTTGCTCCAATTTATAAGGAAACAACACCCATCCAGAAGAACTACAAATCATATGTCGATGTTTTTTATTATCACTATTGTTATTCGTAAGGTATCCAATATACGTGTAAATACAATTGATAAGAGAGAACCAGTTTGCTTAAACACCACACCAATACCAATGCAAATTTGAATGAAATAAAGTAACTTCACTATAAAAAGCACACAATATCAAACATGATGCCATATGCAGAACTGTGACAATGTGGAAGGACCAAATGTATCAATTCTCTACACAAGATTTGAATATATACTAAGTGCTAAACATAGATGATTTTAGGGGCTAAATTTCACAAATGGGCTAATTTTCCATGGTTTTTCCCAAAAAATGATTCGCCAATTTCCATTTTTTCTAAAACTGATTCACCCAAATTCCATAGAATAAAATTGTTTTACCTCACAAATTGCCAAAATTTTATAGAAACTATATTAAATCCTTAGAAACTTGAATATTTTTACAAAACTATTGCCAAACATTTTACAATTTTCATATTAAGGACTAGTAATATTAGCCCACATTTCTACATTTTAATATAAATTTCCATCCTTAAAATCATCCCTGGTACTAAATAGAAAAATTACTAACTCTGTGCAACATACGCTTATGTCGAAGTGTTGATGACATCACTCTGGCAATTTCACAAGTGTTTATCCAACTAACTCTGCCAATGCCAAACCATAAGTGGCATGAATTCTTAGAGCAAGGGTCAAAATTCTAGAATCACACATAAGGATTGAGAATAGAGAAAGCATTCACTCAGTCTATTTTGAATCCTCGTGCATCCCACACAACTATACTTGGTCTACTTAAGATTCTCTGTTTTTAATCCTTTTGTGAAGAACCCACATAGGTCACCCCCTCGCATTGCTATGATTCCACATCTACACATTTCCAATAGTTCTGCATCTGTCATTGTGACAAGCAACATAATTTTCAAAATAGGTTACTGGTTTATAATAAATTCATTTTCTCCTATTTAGGAGAAAATGCCATGCATCTACAAGTAATGCCAAGCAAATGCACTGCTTATTTGTAGAATGCTTGATGTTTTTTTATATTATGGCTATTGTTATTCGAAAGGTATCCAATATAAGATGTTATGTTTTTAATCCTTGTTCATAGAACCCGCACAGGTCACCCTTTGACATTTCTACACTTCGACACCTCCACATTTCCAATAGTTTTACATCCATGATTATGAAAAGCCATGCAATTTGAAAAATAGGTCATTGGTTTATAATAAATTGATTTTCTCCCATTTAGGAGAAAATGCCACGCATATACAAGAAAATGTGTTTCTTATGTGTAGAATTCTTAATGGTTTTTTACTATGTCTATTGTTATTCGAAAGGTATATGATATATGTGTAAAATACATTTTAGAAAACAAAAATCCTTCTCTTAGCCTTGGGCTAACCCCAGGTCTACAATATATTTTCCTTTGGACAATTTTCTAGTCACAATCCTTTTTACTTGTCCAGTTTTGAGGTTGGACAAAGGTTCTACAATATCCATATCTCCACTCTCCTCTGTAGAATATGCAGACTAAAAGCTGGTAACTAACTTCTGATCTGGGACATTGATGTTCTCTGCAGAAGGTGGACTAGAGTCATCAAATAAAATATGGAAGTGGTTGTCATCCCAGAAATGACAACTATTCATATACCAATCATCACAATCTGCCTCAAAATCATACCAAGAATATATTTCCTGATTATATTCATCCCTGAGGCCCTGCATAAGAAATATCTCCTGCATGTTGTTCAATGAATCTTGAATACTACGAAAATTGCCATTGAGGCCATCTGTGATGATATTTGTGAGGTTGTCTGTGAGGCCTTGTGCTAACACATCCAATATCTCATCCAATGTGTGAAACAATTGGGCTTTGAATGATTCAAGAATTTATTTCAGTTTTTGAGAATAAATAGCCATCTGAAAACCCAAAAAATAGACCCAATAAGTTTCGGCAGAAAATCGGGGTTTTTTTCTGGAAAAACCCTAAAAACTGTTGAAGTTCAAATGCTCATAACTTCACTTCTCGGACTCCGTTTCGGATGATTTTTTTTTTTTAAATTGGGTGAAATTGTGAGAGGAACGCAGATTTGTAATTTATTTGGGAAGATTCAGCCTCCAAATGCTACAGAAATAAAAACAAATCGCGCCGTCGTCCGTAGAAAAAACCCTGAAAAATTTGCAGATTTTAAAACCTCAATATCTTGACCTTTCGGACTCCGTTTCGGTCGATTTGTTTTTTTAAATTGGGTGTTTTTCTAAGATAAACTCAGATATACAACCCTTTTCTGCCAATTTTGCACCGAAATATACCAAAAACTTCGATAATGTCACGGCCCTCTTTTTTCTGCTCCGAAAAAAAAATCTACAAAAATAAAAAATATTTGCCCACAACTCCGGCCAAGGAAAGTGCTCTGATACCACTTGTTAAGAACATGAGACTGAATACAAAAGCACCACAATAGATATACAAGAACAATATGCAAAATCTTCTTTATTACTATCATACCCTTAGGGTAGGGCAACATCATACAATGGATCCTATTATGGAAGAGATCCTCTTCTGTTCACTTGCCTCTTCGAGGGGGCATCCTCCTATTGAGCTACCACTCCAAATGCAATACTTCTCTTCATGTCCAATTACATTTCTTTAACTCCTTTATATAGTGCTACCATCACCTAAGAACATTCTAGAGGAGGAATCTTCTAGAAGTATAACCTTCTAAGAAGTCCTCTTACATTTATTATATCTAACTACCATAGTGGGCCTTATTTAATAATATAGTGGACCTAGTCCACCTTACATTGAATGACCTCCACTATTATCACTATGGGCCCTATGGGCCCCCCCACTACCTCTCTAGCTACCTTACACAGTCCTTCATTCGGTCTCTATTCGATTGTCTCATGCCCACACTTTGACCTCTTGTCGGTTGACTTATTGTCGATATCTTCGACTTTGACTTTACTCGGTCGATTTATCTCGACTTGACTTTCACCGCAAAGAATATAACAACCCAACATTCTCCCACTTGTTGTCTTCTTTGCTGAAACATGAGATTCCTGAAATTTCATTCACAAACCCAGGGAAAATATTCCCATTGTCGCTCTGCACCAAGAGAACTTCATAACACTCGCAGACTTAGTCAATGAGTCTGCTATGTTTTCTAATGTGTCTACTTTCTCCAGTAGCACCTTGTTACTTTCCACTATATCTCCTATGAAATGGTATTGTACATCGATGTGATCAGTCTTTGAATGATAAGAAGGTTTCTTTGACAAAAATGTTTCTCTTTGACTATCACAACTTACCTTCATAGGTTTCTCCTCAAAGTCGATTCCTGAACACAACCTTTGAAGCCATACAACTTCCTTGCTTCCATGAGTGGATACAATGTATTCAACTTCTATTCTTGACAAGGAGATGGTCGCCTGTCACTTACTCATTCAACTTATTTATCCATTGAACAACTTGAATACATATCCATTCCATCGATCTAGATCTCCAACCTAGTTGGCGTCGACAAAGCCATGTACATCTACTTTACCACTGCCACCTACAGGTCTTCCTTGGTAGCATATAGCATAGTCCTTTATGCCACAAAAATACCTAAATACTCTCTTGGCAGTTGTCCAATTCTCCTTTCTAGGTGTCGACATGTACCTTCTCAACACTCCCACTGCATGTAAACTTTCTGGTCGAGTGTAGACCATCTCATACATAAGAATACCAACAACATTTGCATAGGGAACACATGCCATGTAATCTATAACTTCTTGTGTCTTTGGACATTGTTCAATAGTAAGCCTTTCTCCCATTGGAATTGTCACCTTCATCGGTCTTCAATCCTGCATGTTGAATCATCTCAGAATTGTTTCAATATACTTCATTTGATTTAGCCAGAGATTTCTAGAAGCTCAATCTCTCTTAATCTCCATTCCCAAAATGAAGTTATCTACATCGATATCCTTCATGTCAAACTTGGAGGATAGTTTATTCTTCACCTCCTTTATTGTGTCCATGTTGTTTCCAATCAGAAACATGTCGTCGGCATGCAAAGTTACATATATGAAATGCCCACCTTCTTCCTTGGATTATATGCAATGATAATATTTTATTCTCACAAATCCCAAGCTAAGGATGTAAGTGTCAAACTTATGGTACCTCATCCTTGGTGATTACTTTAGACCATAAAGGGATCTTTTGAGTTTTCACACCAACTCTTACTTTCCCTTTACTACAAATCCTTTAGGATGTTTCATGTAGATTTATTCTTCCAAGTCCCCATGTAGGAATGTTGTATTCAAATCCATCTATTCTATCTCCATATCAAATGTTGTAGCCAGAGACATTAGTAATCTAGTGGAATTTAGTTTTGCAACAGGGTAAGAAATACCACCAAAGTCGACTCCCTCAACTTGGGAATAATCTTTCACTACCAGTCGAGATTTGAACTTATCTACCTGTTATGCGACATTCATCTTCTTTTTAAACACCCAATTTAGACCAATGAGCTTCCTTCCACTAGGTAACTTGACTAAATCCCATGTCTCATTCGTATACATGGATTCCATCTCTTCAACCATGGCATCCTTATAGAGTTTACTCTCTGTCGATTCAAATTCCTCACCGACCAACTTGGGATCATCGTTGATGGAAGTTAGCAAAAATGCAGAACGAAATTCGGGTGGAATATACCTCTCAACTGGTTTCTTCACTCTTTATGACCTCCTCACCATTGGAGTCAATTGTTACACCTCTTCCTCAGATTCATTCGACTCATCTGAATCATCTTCTTCATTCCCTAGTTCAAACTAGATTGTATCAATATTATTCTTAGTCTAAACAACTTCCTTAGGTCCAAATTTACCTCCGACTTCTCTGAATACCACATCTTTACTGTACACTGTTCTCCTTGATGTAGGATCCCATAGTTTATATCCTTTCATCCCTTGTTTATATAAAATGAAAATACATTTGACTGCCTTCTTGTCTAACTTGTGCCTCTTTTCCTTGGGAACATGCACAACTGCATCACAACCAAATACTTTGAGATGTTCCATCGAAGGCTTATTACCAGAACATACCTCATTTGGATTTGTGTTAACTAGTGCTGACGACAGAGACATATTCACCAGATATATTGCAGTCTCAACTTCCTCCACCCAGAATTCTTGTGTGATCCCAACACCACTGAGCATGCTCCTTTCCTTATCCATCAATGTTCTATTCATTCTCTTGGAAAATCCATTTTTTTGTGGGGTATATGGTGTGGTATTTTGGAAATCTATGCAACATTTCTTACATAAATGATCAAATTCCTTTCCATAGAATTCACCACCATTGTCACTCCTCAACACTTTAATCCTCCTTTCTATCTGGTTTTCCACAAGAGATTTAAACTCCTTAAATCTCTCGAAAACCTATGATTTCTTCCTTAGGAAATATATCCATGTCTTCCTGAAAAAATTATATATGAAGGAGACATAATACAGGGATCCACCAAGTGAAGGAACTGTAACCGAGCCAAAAACATCACTATGCACTAGCTCTAGAATCCCATTTTCCCTTATCGCTCCATATGGGAACCTCACACAACTTTGTTTTCCATATATGTAATTTTCACAAAAGTCAACTTCTAAACCACATTCAGGAAAAAATTCGACCATACCTTTGATTTACATAGCTTGAAGTCCTTTTCCTCCAATGTGTCCCATCCTCTCGTGCCATAACCTGGTCGGGTTGATCTCATCATATCTTGTCGAGTCAGTTTGAATTGACTTGGCTTGAGTCAATTCAAGTTGTGTCAAGATCAAGTCAGGTCGAGTCATAGTCGATTCGATCTCAGGAGCAATGATTTTGTTGCATCTGGTTGATTCGACATTCCCTAAAAAAAAATATAGGGTACCAATCTAAAATCCTCTCATTAAGACCATCACACCTTTGAATATCTTGCACGAATCATTCTGAAACAGAGTATGTACTCCTGCATCACTCATCTTGTTGACAAATATTAGGTTTATTTCCAAACTTAGAATGTGTAGCACACATGGAAGGGTTCTTTTCCTACCTTCTTGTAGTGTCAGTCAGACTCTTCCCCGTCCAACAATTTTGGTTGTTGAGTCGTCCCCCAGAACACATCACCCCCCTCATATTGTTCATATTCATAGAACCAATCTTTATGTGGTGTCATATGATATGATTCTCCTAAGACTATCAACCAAACATCTTGGTATGACTGTGTACTGGTCAACACCAAGTACACATCACCTCCCTTGTCCGAGGTCATCTTTCTCTTAGTCGATTGCTTCTTGTCATATCCAACAATGCCTTATGTTTCCTTTGACATACATTCCTTTCTATAATTCCCATCTTTACCACATTTCCAACATATTCATGTCGACTGAACCAGGAATTTAGATCTACCCTTGAACTTGAACTTTCTACCAAATAATATTCCTTTATCTCTGTCTATCGATTGAACTCTCACTACAAGATAATCTTTAGTTGATCCTTCCATGTTCTTCCTTCTCATTTCTTCTGATATAAAAGAAGAAACCATGTCCTGTAGAACTAGTGTGGTTGTATTACACCCAATATCCATGACTAAGCTATACTGGGAGTATGGAAAATAACATAACAAGTTGATACACTTCTCCTCATCAGTGATCTTAATATCCACAGACGATAACTGACTTAACATGGTGTTAAACACATTTAAATTCTCATTCACCAAAATTCCATCACTCATCCTCAGAAGATATAGTTTCTTTCTAAGAAACAATTTATTTACCAAAGACTTCGACTGGTATAAGCTTCCCATATTGTCCAACCGTTTCTTGTCTAAATCTTCACCCGAGACATTAAACAACACCAAATATGAAAGAAAAAGTTGAATCGTACTTCTTGCTCTTATTTCAAGTTTCTCCCATTATTTTTTCGACATTCCTGTTGGTTGGGTACCTGGATAGACCATTTTCCATTGTTCTCGATCCACAAGAAGATCTTTCATTTTATGCTTCCAAAGATCAAAATTATGGCCAATGAATTTTTCTATCTCTATTTTGGAACTACTCTCCATTGTTTACCACAATACTTAACACAATTGATGACTTACGATTCTTACTGTACCTAGGGTTTAGTTCTTAGATTCAAGATTGGCATATCAAGATATGATTAATTGCTAAAGCATATCACCACTTTGAACACTCACCTGTCAGGGAAAACCTAATCTTTGATACCACAGGTAAGGAGATGCAAGATACTTCCACACTAATCCTAGCAGAAGAGAAGAATAATTTAATAAACAACATAAATGAAACAAGCAATTACACAGTACACTGATATTTTACCATGGAACCCTTAACCAGGAGAACCCAACATTCCTTTGAGAGATCTACTCTCTTTTTGTCTTATTCAATCAGAATAAAAGGTTACATCCTAACCTTGGTCCACACCTAAGACACAATCAACATGATACCCTCTTGCATGCATAAGAACAACCCTGTAGCCAAATCGAATTACATATGCATGACCAACAATCTATACCTGCACATGCATTAACCTACATAAGTGCATTACATGATTACACGATTAGCCTTTGCAGCCTTACAACACACCTCTTTATAGGATTTACAATACGAAAAGCCTTAAATATTGGCTCCCCAAAAAAGGTTACAGATCCACACACAACATTGGCTACAAATATTGTAAATCCCTAGATTATGTTACATTCGACTCCAATTCGGGTTACCAGTCGACTACCATTCGTTCCTTCATTCAGTATCTAGTTGGTCATCTCATGCTCACACTTTGACCTCTTGTCATATGACTTTTTGACTATATCTTTGACTTCGACTTTTCTCGGTCGATCTACCTCCTCTAGACTTTCACTGTGAATAATATAACAACCCAAC
>ML791575.1:334140-349032 GCA_009831015.1 Picea engelmannii | reverse complement strand
GAACAAAGAAAAAAAGAATAACAGATGCAACACAGTGCAATGCACCAACCAAACAATCCCAACACCATATGAAAATGCATCCAACCTAAAAACATCATTGCTCCAAAGAACATAAAAATTAATGCACCACTTCGTAACTTTATACCCACACTATCTCCATAACATCAATCAACTGCAAAACAAGATGAAAAATACAAGACGATAACAAGGAAATGAAAAATACAAATCATGACTTATTTTTCCTTGGCATATAACATACAATGTATATGATTACTTACACTTTGAGGCACATTTCCACAACCCTAAAATTAGAAATCCTGGAAATCACCACTCCCAACACTTGCAAATCTAGAACAACTTCGTCTCTTTGAACCATAATAGATGGAATAGAATATAAATGAATTAAGAAACCCCTACCAAAAAAGTGTAAACAATACAACCTCAAAACATTGCACCCTCTCTCTGTAATACCCCATTTTTTAATCCCCATATTAAATAATGTATTTTATCAATTTATGAAAGGTTAGAGTGCCCAAATAATTAAAAGAGGCCAACATGCCGAGGAAATGTAATGTTTTGATCATTAATAATAATAAAATACATCATTGGATGCCATACAGACAAGGACAAGAGTTATACAGACCTATGATTCCACGAGAGAGGGGGATTAAGGGGGCTAAGCCATTTTATCATATTTTGTTTATCCATAAATGTTTTAATGGAGAAAGGTGGTTGCATGTGCTTCTTGGGGAAATTCCATGTGGTTCTTGATTTTCAAGTAAATATATAAACCCATCTTTGGGTTGTTTGGGGGTTCATTCATTGTTCATTGTTCACACCCTTCATTCTATTCACTCTTTCACTCATTCATTATTTCTCATTCATCCTTAATCTTGGTTGGAAAAGGAAAAACGAATTGTTGGGAGAGAAGCCATAGTTGGATGGTTGTAGTGATTGTTGGTGTCTTCTAGCCATGAATTAATGCTTGCATGCCTACGATGCATTGGTAGGTACTAAATTTTATTCACAGTTGTGAGTCTTGAGAGTCCCAACATGGATATTCTTGATCGGATGCATTGGGGCCCTGGAAGGATATGCGAAGCCTAAGGGGTTGTGTGGTAGAGAAGAGGCCCCATTCTCTTGGGTTGTGCAGGCTAAAGAGGAGATATCTGGTGTACTTTGGATTATTGTGTGTTGAGGATCTTGTGAGAGATTGAGTGCCAACTGGTTTGGGAAGCTACGTGACACCCTGTAGCCATCCTTGTGAATTCATAGCCCGAGCTCATGGGTGACCTATTGTTGAGACTTGGAACAATAATGTCTATGGTTGGGTGGAACACCCTTGGTCTGCATCCAGTTGGTGAATGATTTTTATTAAGACAACTGCTCTCTTCCATGTGTTTCTCTTCTTATATATTTATTTATGTTGTCTATTAATTATTTTCTCTCAGATTCATATGTTATAATATGCATGCTTGCTGGTTATTGTTGTGCATAGAATTATCTTCATTTATTTTGTGTTGTAGCATGAATCTTTATTATTGCATGTGATGTTATCATTTTTAATTCATGCTTCTCTATAAATTAAATGTTATGAGAATTCGAAATCAATTTAGAAGTGAGTTTTTGGAGTGCCTGTGGGTGGTTGGGTATGTTAAACTCTCCCTTATCACCTTTGACTTCTTTTGGATTACATTGTCTTCAACAGCTCCCCGCCCACTTTATTTGTTTATGGAAAATCCAGCAACACAACAAAAGTAGTTGCACTATGCACAAACCAAACTCTATCAAACAACAACACAACATTGGTCATTTGAATGATACTCCTCTACCACTGCCGAGATGCACAGGACATAGCGGCATCAAGTGTCACCATATGTTCATAGAAAAAACCACCTTCTTATACTATAATAAACCCCCCCAAGAAAGTACAAGAATACCCATTTACACCATTATAGAAGCCCCAGGAAGAAATTGAAGACCCAGGAAGAGAATTTGGACCCACCAGTAAAATACAAAATATAATAAAGTAATTTGAAGACCCATAATAAGAATTCAGCCCTAGAAAGACGCCCATATTAGTACAAATACAAGATTGGATCATTTCATTTGGATAGTTAGACAACTCATTCTACAGTTTGCACAAGGCAGTTGTAGCTACAGTTTTTGGTAATTTCACTATTTTGGGGTTTTTGGTATCTTGATGAGTGTGCCACACTTGGGAAGGATATTATTGGTTTCTCTTGGTCATCTTATTGAGGCGCTAGGTCTTGGTGATGCTACCCTTGGGGAGGATCTTCTTTGTATGGTATTTTGGCTATTGACAGTGATGTAGTGGTAATATCTTGGACTAAATTCTTCTATAGAATGGTTGTTGGGTTTTCTCCCAGGGTTGATTTTCCCAGGATAAACTCTTGTGTTCTTGTGTTGTGTCCATGTGTCTAATGTGCATGGTTAATATTTCTAGATCTTGTTATTTCTGCTACATTGTTATAGTTTATATTTCCAGTGTATAGTTATGCTATGATAACTGATGTATGAAAGTGAATCTTGTTATTAATCATAAGGAAATAACTATCATATATGATGATCTTAAAACATCAACATGGTGTCAGAGCTAGTTGAAATATTGCCACTGCACAGTTTATGTTTTTTGTTACAATTTGTCGCTACAATTTTTCATTACACAAACCTAAAATTTTCAAGCTCGTTGAGCAACTTATTGGAGTTCGTTGAGTTTAATTTTTCCATAGACAAGATCAACCTATCCTAATGCACCCCTAGTGGTCTCAGATTGCATCTTGGTGAAAATTGAAATTTCACCTAAAGCCCACTACTGCAGTTGCAACAACTTTCTTTTTTAAGCTTGCTGAGCATTTATTGGGATGAGTTGAGGAATACCTTTTGTATAGAGAAACTAGCCTTTTCGTAGCACACCTATTGCACCTTAAAGTTTGACTTTCTATCAAAGTTGAAATTTTAGGGTTTGTTGACATTTTCCTGGACATTGAACTTTTTTCTATCTTGATTTTGTGATTTCCTCATGTATTTATGGTGTCCAGTTTCAGATTAGAAGACAAGTTGGATGGTGTTACAAATTTCATAAGTATGCACTTATATATGTTTCCAGGTTATGTCATTTAGCAGAGTATGAGGGTGTCTGCAGAGGATGTAGAAGTGACCTTGTCCAAGCAATGACCCAAAGGGATCATTGGATCTAGTGCATTCAGAGGAATAACACACCCTCCCTAGAAATTAAGACTCCTAGTTTGTGTATCGGGTTTGATATTTTTATATTGTTGCATCTTAAATAAATATTGTAATCGAGACAACTGTCTCTAGAGTTCTACTACTGCCGAGTAATTTTTTCTATCAAATTTTGAGTGACAGTTGAATATTGTTAGTACAATAATCATTATGTAAATTCTCATTGTTTATTACTTATGATGCACTTGTTTGCAAGATAGAATTGATCTCCTCTAGGAGATATTCTTGGTTGTTGTCTTTGTCCCAGGCAAGTTACCTTATAAATTCCATGGAGGTTACCATGGAGATGTTCTTGTTTTGTTCTCGGCATGTTACCATGAAGGAATGATTCCTAGAAACACTAGAGAAGTTTTCTTCTTGTCTTTGTTTCTTATTATTTTTCTTTGTTACTATTCCTATTTTTTGTTGCTCTTGTTCCTATTTCCTTTTCATAATAAAAAAAAATTGTCTGCTATTTTCCCTTGTTATTTCTCTTCTTCTAGGCAGGTCACATGTGGTAGCTCAGAGAGGGAGCTATGGTGACAGTTGCAGGAGGAAACATATTACATGGTCTTTAGTTTGAGACATGGAGCAGACTATATAGACATAGAGTTGTGTACATGACCGTATAAATCCATGTACCGAAGGTGAAGAGGATGGATTTAGAACCTTCTGGAAAGAATGATACTTTTGTGGGATACATAGTGTTTCACATGGAAATTTATTGAAAAGAACAGAAGGCTCTGAATATGACCATATAGATCCATCTAGTCCAATTGTTCACTCTTCAGATCATCTGGAAGAGCCAATAGAGACAACCTAGTTAATGGATCTACCTAGAGATGTTGTAGTGATCAAGAAGAGGCCAACATGGTTTCATGATACCTTTCATGGTGAAATATAGAATGCATCTCCTCATGATACTTTCAGAGAGAGAAAAATACCTCAAAGATTATCAAGTTACATGGAGTCACATCATTTATTCCAAACCTTCCAGTTATGAGGAGGAGCCAAAGTTCAGAGGGAGTCAACCCTTAGGATCTAGTAGGGAGGAGAAACCTCCTAGGAAAATCCATTGGATATTATACTTCAAAGGATATTAGAAGATACAGAGGGAGAAGATGGCTCCAGATATTGTACAAAATCATAGGGAGTCATGTTTCAGAGGGAACATGGCACTCCAGGATCGACGGATACTTGATGAGATTGGTTTTAACCAAGAATGATGTAGACTCAGAGTGAGCATGATCTCAGAGAGATTCAATTTCCTCAGAGGGAGAACCAATCATTCAGAGGGAGTTCCCCCCTAGATCCAGGTGAGAGAGATACATCTTCTAGGACTAACATATAGGTGTCATGATTTGAGGAGGCTTCAAGAAGATGTGATATCTCTTGAGAGGATACACTTTTTTCAATAGATCTTGCTATAGTGATAGAGGAGGTATCCAATCTGGAGGAATGGGTATGAATTTTTTCTTTGTCACATAGGGCGAAGCTAGTGAGGCAGACTGGAAAACATGACTTACTCCAGTGGCAGAGGGAGTTGGCCTTAGAGTTCGAGATTGAGGATCTTGGCTAGATGTACTCTTGGGATTATAGGTGTGACAAGATCCAATGAGATCTTCCTATTTCAAGGGATATTGATGAGATTCTATATGATGGACTACAAGTCTTTGAATACACTTATGATGAAAAATATGAAGAAGTTGAGTGATTCTGCTTCATATTGATATTTGGTGGATCCCATGATGTACATGTAGTAGATTGGATCCTTGTTGTGCCTAGTTAATTCTAGGCTAGATAGTTTCTTTGCAGTGAGCACCCTGAGCCAATATTTGGTTGAATCCAAGGTAGTTCCAATGGGTGGAAGAAAATCATGTTACAATTGGATATGGTTTGTCTCAGGTGATGAAGTGAGGTTGCAGAGATATGCAAATTCAGATTAAGTAGGGAGTGCAGTAGACAGAATGAGGACCGAGGACCTCAGGGTGTTTCTTCAACTTGGAATTAGTTATGATTTCTAATACAAGATGGAAGAAGGATTCTGTAGCACTCAATACAACAAAGACAAAGTATGTCACAACCACTGTCACAAGTCGTGAAGTGGTGCAACTTTAGAATCTTCTTATAGGAATTCATCTGAGACATGGTACAAAAGGGAACAATGAATCTCCAGTACTTATCTATAGATAAGAATATTTCAAGATATCCTCCTAGATTAGCCATGTTGACTTTGATGAGGAGGATGATACATAGGATTAGCCATGTTGATTTGGATAGTGATGAGTGTTGATGTTTCAACATTGGGAAGACAATCTCTCAGATTGGTCATGCATGGGGAAATGCTAGTGTTGATATTACCAAAGGAAGAATGATTCATTCACTCATGTGGCTCTTCTAGTGGTGAATGGTCCAGGTATGTTGATTTTCTCTAGGAAATAACATCGCATAAACATTCTCTTATATTGGTCATGCATGGGGCTATGCTAGTGCTGATATGACCAAAATAGAATGATTCATTCACTTATGGGGCTCTGCTAGTAGTAAATAGCCCATAACATCGGACATACATTATCTCATATTGGTCATGCATGAGGCTATGCTAGTACTGATATGACCAAGGGTAAATTATTCATTCATCCATGAGGCCTTGCTAGTGGTGAATGGCCTAGGTATAGTCTTCCTCATGTCGAGGATTAGATGAAATCATGATGCTATCACATGGATATTTTGGGACAAAATTCATGTGCGGAGATGGTACATCAACATGGCTCATGAAGACAAACTTTCTATGATAGAAGAAATCCAAGTATGGAGAATGCCTCCCTCGTTGAGAGGGAGTGTTGAATATTTGAAAATTTGGTAAAGTCATTCTCCATAATAAAGTACAAGAAGACGCATCTGCACCATTACAGAAGCCCCAGGAAGAGAAGTCGGCCCCATTATTAAAATACAAAAAATAATAAAGTAATTTGAAGACCCAAAATAAGAAGTCAGCCCCAGATAGGCACCCAACTTAGTACAAATACAAGACTGGATCATTTCATTTGGACAGTCAGACATCTCCTTCTGCAGTGTGCACAAGGCAATTGCCGTTGCATTTTTTGGTGATTTCGCTATTTATGGGTTTCTGGTATCTTGATGAGTGCACCAGACTTGGGAAGGATATTCTTGGTTTCTCTTGGTCATCTTATTGAGGTGCTAGGTATTGGTGATGCTAGCCTTGGGGAGGATCTTCTATGTATGGTATTTTGTCCATTGATGGTGATGTACTCGTAATATATTGGACTAAATTCTTCTATAGAAAGGTTGTTTGGTGTTCTCCCAAGGTTGGGTTTCCTAGGATAAACTCTTGTGTTTTTGTGTTGTTTTCTTGTGTCTACTATGCATGGTTAATATATCTATATCTTGTTATTTCCATTGCATTGTTATAGTTGATATTTTCGGTGTATAGTTATTCTATGATAATTGATGTATGGAAGTGAATCTTTATATTAATAATAAGGAAATAACTATCATATCTGAGAATCATAAAACATTAACAATCCCACCACTTTAAATGCCACCAATTTCTAGCTGACACCGTAACAAGATTCGTAAATTGTGATGGTATCAGAACTTTGAGACTCATACATCTAGCCATTCCAACCATCCTCCAAACTTGCATAATTAAATTTCGTATTCAAATCCCCCTGTTGGCCCAACAATAAGATATTGTTTTGAAGGACCAATCACAACAAAAGAAGAAAAATTAGATCACTCCCAGTAAAGTTTAACTTTGGATAAAAGCACCAAATATTTGGTCAACACGAAAAGAAAAATGTAGTCAACGCAAGAATGATTGTTATAGTCCCAGGCATTCGACAGGGACTAACAACTATGGGGGAATTTTACCAACCTAAAATTGTACGAGGAAGTACCCATCCTAAGAATCATCTTTCAAGGTAAACACCAACCCAATAACTAACACAAGACATGGGTCCAGAAAGCCAACTTGTTTGGATGGATGGGAACTCCTTATTCATGGCCCTTTATCTTTATGTAAGAGAGCATCCAAGTTTAGGATAAACTGAAGGTTTACACTAAGACCAGTATGGGAAGCTCTTATATGACATAAATCAATCTCTATGTATGGTACAAGAAGCAGTGTAGCCATCACCTGTTATATGAGTTTAGGGACGATGATCCAACCATAATATTCTAAAGGGATCTATGATCAAGGTTAACTAACTATTTTTTTATAATAGATTAAGTATGTTCTAGTAACTCCTAAAAGGGAAAGGGTCTTACCCCTGTATATAATTATCACTTAAAAGAGTTAGTATGCTTCCTTATCTATGTATGTTTAGGAAATAGGAATTACGAACCCAATAGTCGTATGGGGCCACATACAAAGGGAGGTTATTCCTCAAACCATTGTATGAGCATCAATATAATATATACAAAACTATGGACTTCACTATATAATATGATATAACTTTTAGTGACTTGATTAACGATAGAGAGATTATTTCAATAAATCATTCCTTTGTAGGTAGTCTAGGGAATAATGTTTGATTGAGGGAATATATAAAGGTTAGCATGTACAAAGGCCTTCCTAAATTTTGTAGCATGGTGGGAAAAGTCCCTATTCATTATGGAAACATCCCTTGTATAATAATATTATGGAGTTGGGTTACCACACGTCATAATTACGTCTATAATGAGGGGTGCAAGTGACATAGAAAATATAGGTATATAAAGACATATGTTGCATACGATGGAGTAGAAATACTAACGGTAACCTCAAAGAATACTTCAAATCTTATTTGCATTCCCCTCCTAGTAACAACAACCTCAAAAAATACATAGAACCATGTTTTCAAACCCCTACCAATATTAGAAAGGGGACCTAACCTTTCCATTCCTTTTGTTGACTTTCCTTTTTGCCTTTCTCAATATACCACCTACCTATCATTAACAATATATTACATATGATAGGGAGGTGTATCTACCTTGGCTAATTGAAAAATCTTAGGATTGAAGGTGAGTTATTATCAATCTTACTTTATTAATCTTCATCCACTCCCCTTTCCCTTTTCCATATGTATTCCCCTTTCTCTATGCAACAATTAATCCATCCAAGGACCTTTTATATCCCTCGAGATAAGCCCTATGCCCATCCTTTATCCATATACCTTCCTATATCTACTACATCTTATATGTGTCATAAAGAGATCCTATAGGGCGAAGGGTTTGGTTAGTATATATCTTCACCTTATGGGTTTCTAGGGAAGAATCTCAATAGACTTAGTTTAGTAATTATAACAAGGGTCTTATAATATATACGACAGAAAAAAGAGGGTAACGTTTAGAATAACAATAGCATTATATGAAGACAAGGAGAATACCATGTCTCTCTCTATCAAATTTTATTCCACTATTTGATGTAGCGCACTTAATTGTTTTATCACCTCATCAAGAATAAGGGAAGGTGTGAATGTATCAATATAGAAACTATAATAAAGTACATTTACATGTAGTGTATCAAGAAATTTATAATTTCGCAAATCTTTCCTAAAACTTCAATGGCAATGAAAACACATGTACTTTCATTTTATTTCTAATTTCTCCATCTTATAATGTTTTCCACCATTATCATATTCTCCCATTAAACTCCTTAGTGGAAAATATGACCACCACCTCTTAACTAAACACCCAAACTCCATATGAATGTATTACTATCACTATTTTTTGGTTGATTTAAATTTTGATTCCATTATTTTAGAAGGATCAAACAATTATTTTGCAATTTTCTTAATATTTTAAAGACTAAAATAAATCTATATTGGTTCATTTTATTATAAATTTTTAGAATGATTTTTTTTTAACTTTTATATTACTATGGTTGGCTTGTTATTTTTTTATTTTTTCATTTTTACTTTTAATCTAATAACTTAATTTTTATTTTTTATTATATATTATTATTACGGCAAAATGTGTTCACAAAATGAACGGCTTTCTAACTAAACATGAAATATGTTTCATCAAAGAAATTATGATAGAGCGATTTATGGACATTAAATTAGGCCCTTTTTAAATGATAAATCGATTTATGGATATTATTTTTAATATGGTTCAAGGTTACAATAAATTAATTTTAGAAATAAAATAATAAATGTTTTAATTATGTAGATTTAGAAAGGAGATGAGTGAGTTAATATGTTAAAAATACTTTGTTTAAAATTTATCAAATGAAGGTTATATATCTTTAAATTTAAATTAATGTTTTGGAAAAATTAAATTAAGAAGTTTAGTTTATTATTTTAGTTAATCATATATAGAGAAAGTTTTATGTAAATAAATTGTGTAAAATTTTTTGAAACCATATTCTATTTATTATGAAGGATAAATAAAGTTAAAATAATAATAAAAAAATGTGTTTCCGTGAATATTTATAATCTTAAAATTAAGATTAACAATTAAATTTCAAATTAAAAGAAAATGTTAAAAAAATAAAGCTTAAAAAATCTAATTTGTTAAGATCTGTTAAGATTGCATTTACAGCAAATGAAAAAGATGACGAGATGGAGGAACAATGCCATTAAAACAGGGGATACAAATAAAAATTAAGTCAAGAAATAAAAAAGAAAGAAGAAATTAAATAAAAGTTAAAAAAAAAATGATATGATTAGATTTGTGGGACTATTCAACAATAGATGACTTACATATGCTACTATAGAAGGTGTCAATTATATGTTCTTTGAGATGAGCTTTAAATGACTTACCAATTTTGACAATGTACTATTTTTCACGACAGGTGGAATTTTGTTTAAGGATTTTATGGGGTTTAAAAAGATTTTTAATATTCTTTTTGGGCAAAATATTAGAGATATGATCTAAAATACCTTGGATACAAGGAAGAGAAATGAGAGCAAGGGTGGGGAAGAGGAATGAGATTTTTTTAATTTATAACGGTGGTCTTTGGTTAGGTGAGATTTTTCTTTCTAAAGGAAATTAGGATTATAAATTTGAATGTGTCCATTGATGAGAGTTTTAAGAGGGAGTTTGATTTGGCCAGGTAGAGGATGAGAATGAGCATACATGTATGAGTCCATATGAGTCAGAACATAGTTTTCATTTTGGATTTCCATAGTAAATTTGATAAGATATTATTTGGTATCATTTCAAAAAGGTTGAAAATTGGAAAACATCCTAATAATTTTAATAGAGAAGATATAAATTTAGTTAATCTTGAAAATCAAATTGAAGACATAAAAGTAAATTTAAATATAATTTCTTATATTTTTTTAATCTTATAAATCTTGAATATAATATATTTTATATTTATAAATACATAACACTAAATGACATATTCATAATATTGTATAACAAATTTGAGAAAAGTAATCGTATACTTTTATTTTAATATTTTTAATTTGCATTTAAAAAATCATGGGTAAAAGATGAGATAAATATTTGGTCAATAATTAAGTAAATATTTGATCATAGTTTCTACTTAAGTTAACTTTACTATATTTATCAATTAAATTGATTTTTCATAACCCTTTATAAGTTTATCATTATAATTTCTCCGGATTGCCAGAGTAGTCCATGGTCTTCTATACCACAAACTCTGTTTGAGTTTAAACTTTGCCACGTGTTGAGACGCTGTTACTCGAAGACTGTCATAATAACATGGACGGTTTTCTACAGCCTTGCGTTTGAATTGCCCTACAGTTTTTGCTATTTATCATTATATTTGTCGGGCCACTTACTGTGATGCTCTGATCAACAGTACAGACCACACTATTTTGATGATATACATTTAATATACGCTTGACCGCCTTTCTGGAGAGATTTATGGCTACCAGCTAATCATCTTCTTCAATCTTGAGAAGAGATCAAAGAATTTTTGGAACATCCTTTTGAAAAAGGATTTGCTAAAGATGGGATTCGATCGCTCGACCCATGTATCCATATCAGAATCCCAATGCCCTCTTGAGGTATATGACACTTTTGTATTACCCACTTTGTACCAATTCTTGAATGACTAGTGGTTCATCCCACACATATTCTTCTTCAATTCCTCGTTTCTTAAGCATTTTATCCATGTTAATGCACCAACCATTATCTTGAGATGCAATATTTTCTTGCATTGGAAATATTTTTGTATCCATATGTTTTTTTCAATTTAATAAATAAGCATAAACTTTCTGCCAAGATGTTTTGAAGAGTAGCTTACTCAATTTCCAATTTTATATTCAATTTTATTCACATTTATTATGTATAGAATAGAGGGCCTTCATGCCCTTTATATAACTACTATGAGTAAATGACTTGCAACTATCATGCAATGCAAAGTGCAAACACAATGAAAATTAATCTAATGCCATGGGAGTGTTTTTAAGAACAAATTGACATGAAAGAAAAAGAGATTTATAGAGAGGACGGTGAATATTCCACCAACTATCATTGACACCAAAATGAAGGAAAATGTTGGGGATCGAGGATAACCTACAAATCACCAAGATCTTACTTGCTTCATGTCAACTTTGATGCAAAGCAATGGAGAAAGTGCACTAGTGGAAGTCTAATAGTGGAGTTAATTACGATGGGCATCCTAAATTCAACATTCCCAAGATTGAATTAAAGAAGTTTGATGGAACAAAGGTCATTTCCTGGGTGAACCAAATAGGGAAATATTTTGAACTACACAATATTATGGATGATAAGAAAATAATTCACACAAAAACTTTGAACTTTGAGATAAAACCATATTAATTGTACCAATGAATAGTGAAAAGGAGCCCCCCTTTTTATCATTATACTTGGATTTTATTTACAAGAGACCTCGAAGGACAACATGGGAAAGTTTGGGAAGATGACTACGTTAGTGAATTGACAAGAATCAAGCACTTAGGTGATATTGAAGATTATAATTCAGAATTCCATGTATTGTCCACAAGGGTGGATGGCATAAGTGATGAACAATTGTTCCAAGCTTACATGGGTGGATTAAAAGAGGACATTAAACACAAGCTTTTATTAAGACACCATAAAAATATTATGGAAGCTATGCAACCTTCTTGTCATATTCAAGCCATAAGGCTACAAAGAAGTCTAACATTGGCGCACAAACAAGAAACATAAATCGTTTTGGGGTTCATAAGGCAAGCGTACCTCAACCGAAAAGGTTAACACCTCAACAAATGGATGAAAGAAAAGAAAAAGGACTATGTTCCAATTGTAACAACAACTATAGTAAGGGGAGTAAATCCAGTGAGAAGAAATTATTCTACATAGACTGTAAAGAGGAAGAAGATCAGGGATTGGAACAACCACAATATCCAGATCTAGAAGATACTAGTCCAACAATATATTGTCATGCATTGTCAGGAATCGATACTCCACATCCTCTCAAGATACAAGGATACATCAAAAAGAAAAAGGTAACAATATTTACTGGTTCTTGTAGTACCCATAATTTCATCAATTACAAGGTAGCAAAATATCTCAATTGCTTTGTAAATCTCGCACCAGAGTTTCAAGTAATGATTGCAGATGGAGGTACCATAACTTGTTCAGGGAAATGTGAGAGTATTAAGCTCAATGTGGGGGAGTATTTTTTGGATATCCCCATGATTTCTATCCAAATGGGCGGTACCGATATTGTATTAGGGGCCCAATGGTTACAATCATTGGGAATAATGTCCCTTAATTTTCAATATATTTTCATGATATTTTCCTCACATGGCAAGGAAATTGAGCTTAGAGCTATCCAAGGGAAACCCTCTAAAGTGATAAGATCTAATAGCATGACATAATTACTCAAAAATGGACACCAAGGTATAATTCCACAATTATGCTCAATTGATGTTCAAACATCTATATGCTCTGCTCCATTAGATCTCCAAATAGTTATCAAGAATCATTCCAAGGTATTTGGTGAAATTCCTAAGGGCCTTCCACCTGCTCGAGATCATGACCATGATATTCATTTACAACCAAGAAGTATACCCCCTAAAATTATGCCTTACAACTATCCATATGCACCAGAAGAGTGATATTGAGCACATGATCAAGGAAATGTTAGAGGTTGGCATCATTCAACCTAGCCAAAGTTCTTTCTCTTCACTAGTGTTGTTGACCAAAAAATAAGATGGTTCATGGTGTATGTGTCCATATTATAGATATATCAACAAAATTACTATCAAAGATAAGTTTCCTATCCCTATCATTGATGATTTATTCGATGATTTGCATGGAGAAAAATTATTTACTAATATGGATCTTCATTTTGGATATCATCAAAGTAGAATGAGACAAAAAGGCATTCTAAAACAACTTTTAGAACACATGAAGGTCATTATGATTTTTTTGTTAATCCATTTGGAATCACTAATGCACCTTCAACATTTCAAAGCTTGATGAATTCTATTTTCAATACCTTCCTTAGAAAATTTGTGTTAGTATCTTTTGATAACATAATAATCTACAACAAATCTTGGGAAGAGCATGTACCACATGTTGACAGAGTATTACAACTATTAGAAGAGAAACAACTTTATTCAAAGCCTTCCTAGTGTACCTTTGGGGTTCAAGAAGTGGAATATCTGGGTCATATTGTATCTCATACAGGTGTAAAAGTGGAGGGTGAGTGCACAAAGTTGTTGGTCGAAAAAGTAGTAAGGGGGTCAATAGGAATGTGCATGCGTTCCTAACCCTATTGGTTTGGAAGTGCTCAAACCTCCACTCATCTTTCCACATAGGTTTAGTGGTAAGAAAGCATGTGCGCTCCTAGGAACGTGCACATGTTCCTCTACTAAACCTTTTTTAAAGGGTCGCGAGCGTGATTTGTGCTCATTTTTGTAAATTCTAACCTTGTACAATATCTACTGCAAACTGATATTCATAAAAGAATAGAAAAGATACAATGGCAAATAAAAACATTACAAAGAGATTTTTCACCTGGAAACCCAAACCGGGAAAAACCAGCATATATTATATTCATACATTGTGTTACATTGTTTACAATACAATATACATATAGGAGCAAGTGGCATTCAAAACCCTAACCCAATGACCTGGATTAGTCCAAAACCCTAATTCCTTAACCGGAAATAGAAAACCATCGGCAAAAAACCATGTGCCGAAAAACCACCTAATATCATGTGGTCCCGGAAATATGTCGTCCCGGAGGAAATATGTCGTCCTAGAAAAGAAAATTCAGGGGCGCTGCCCCCGAACCCCCGCACGGGGGGCTCCGCCCCCCTGCACCCCCCGAGGGGGGGCCTAGCAGCCCCCCCTCTAACCCCCCTGCGCACCCGGCAAAGAATATAACACTACTCGTGCAAAGAATATAACACATACCCAACATTCTCCCAATTGTTGTTTTCTTTGCACACAGGGGGTTACAGGGTTACATAGTCAACAATCCAGGGCAACAATGCCCATGGATCCTCTACACCAAGAGAACTTCTCAGTGCTCACAGATTTTGTTAATGAATCTGCAACATTCTTCAAAGTGTCCACCTTCATCAGTGATACTTTCGTTTCTTCAATCATGTCTCTTACAAAGTGATATTTAACATCAATGTGCTTTGTCTTTGAATGATAAGCAGGGTTCTTTGCCAAGAAAATTGCACTCTGACTGTCACACTCTAT
>ML791575.1:314139-330124 GCA_009831015.1 Picea engelmannii | reverse complement strand
TAGGAGCCAGCGGCATCCAAAACCCTAACCCAATGACCTGGATTATTCCAAAACCCTAATTCCTTAACCGGAAATAGAAAACCATCGGCAAAAAACCATGTGCCGAAAACCACCTAATATCATGTGGTCCCGGAAATATGTCGTCCCGGTGGAAATATGTCGTCCCAGAAAAAAAAATCGGGGGGGCCTAGAAGCCCCCCCTCTAACCCCCCTGCGTGCCCGACAAAGAATATAACACTACTCGTGTAAAGAATATAACACATACCCAACAATTTTCACAAATCGTGCTCACGTTTTTACTTTCATTGAACAAATAGAGAGGAGCTAGAGAGGAGCATCAAGGTGAGGATCTTGCCACCTTTTCCTAGTCTATCTAGGTATGTTTAATTTCTTTTATTTTGCTCTCAATTTATTCATTTCCAAATTAGTCTTTTGCTCCCAATAATCAAAATTAAAGAAATTTGTAGTTTTCTATTATATTTAAAAAAAACCAACCTAATTTACAAGTGATGGATTAATAAATTGCAACATATATAATAAAATGGAACCATAATACAATTTAAACTAGTTAGAAGAAAACCAAGGAGAGAAAAACCCCAACCCACCACAACCACCCAATGTGCATAGTCAAATTGATGAGGGGTTGGTCATATTAAGAACCCTTGAGGAAAAATTAAGGGACACTAGAGAGCCTAGAAGAGTCTCCCTGGCCACTTCTTTGGAAGTCATTGTGAAGTCCATTGCAAGTGGCCAAGGAAAATTGACCTCTATTTATGATTATAGGGAAATAATGTATGAGTACTATAGCATTGGTTTGGATAGAAACTAAGTCAGATACTTGGGCATTTCAAAACAACAAATATTGAATATTTTTAGGGATCCTAGAAATGGACAAGAACTAATATTGACCAAGAAACGCCTCTCCATTTACTGGTGCATCCATCCTCAGATTAGTCAAAACTGGATGGATAGGTGGTATATGGTTTTTAATAAACCTCCCTATAATAACAGGGAGATGCCCTTATATTTTCTGAGAAAATTATGGGCTGAGTTTATTTTGGGTAAGCATGTCAACTACTTTGACATGGGTGACTTCTAGGGGGTGGGTCTAGGGTCTGCACATGACAGATATCATGCCAGGCACAATCCCATGTTAGGTCTTCGTCGCCCTAGTCAAAGGACTAACCCCCCTACCCAACATCCTCCTGTTGCAGATAGCTTGCAAAAAGTACAACTAATTATTTCATCATTGACTCATAGCCTAGTGAAAAAAAGTATCTTTGTTTCACTATTTCAGCAGGAGGTGCCTGCCAGTGATATTGATAGAGGGGTTGGAGCTTCAACATGTACAACATATTACAGTAAGGAGAGGGAACATGGAAATAAAAATCATCTATGTTAACCTCACAGCTTCTCGATTTGTGGGAAGACATGATATGGGCCTATAGATCCCATTGGACAACACAGATTCATGGAGGAGGTTAGTATCTTAACGCTCTCTATGTTCTTCATCGTTACATATTTATTTTGTATTATGTGTATTTATATATTTTTAATTGTATGTTGTTTTGCAGCTGTTATGTCTGAGTAGTAGACCCTATACATTGATGGATGCATCAATGTCTATCCCCACCACTAATGAGGTAGTAGATACATCCTTCTCATTAGTCACACCCCACACATAGGTATGTGTCACATTTGATAAATTCACCATCATCATTTCTCTATTTTATGGCATCTTCAAATTTTTAATGTTCTTGTGTTTCTATAGGATTTAGGACTAGGCGATGTAAGGGAATGTCCATCTAGGATGGACAAGTCACCTTCATCATAGGTACCATGTGTATAGTTAATTATCATATAATTCTCAAATGTTTTGTGTTTATGTTTTTTAATTTTACTATTTGGTACTAATAGTTCAATATTATTAATATGTATGCCAGATGTCGAAATATTTTCTATATATAGTACTATTGCACTCCCTGGGCACCTGGGCCTTGCTTCTGGGTTACCTTTATCCAGGACTAGGGTGTTGCAATCACTTATATAGCCTATGAGGGTCCATCTCATCCCACCCCCAACACCTATCTTATTGCAAGCATCCTTGTTTGATTCGCACGAAGGCCACTTATCTGTGCCAAATATTCCATCACATCCATCTATAGTTGATGTACTTGTATGCCACCCATTCCCACCACCATTTCCATCGGCCCCATCTACCGAGGATACCATAGTAGAGGTTGACTCCGATCACGTTGTACAACCTATTCCTCATTTTTCCAACGAATCTCCATTGAGGCCCGAGATATTCATGATGAGATAATGTGTTGATGATAATTTTTTATGTATCATGAATTTTATTTTACACATATTTTTTTAATTGTCTTCACTTGATCCTTGTAACTGATGCAGGGTGGCATCATGGAGAGATTGGGGCCACAGAGGAGGGTAATTCCCTCATGATTGATATTATCATAGGCGGTGAGTTATCTTAGGCTAAATTACAAAGTATCCTTTTGTATGTCTATTAATCCATTGAGGAAAAAACTTATAACAATCTTTTGTCTTTGTGTAGTCTCTAGAGAGTCAAATAACTCCCAGTCCTAGAACCACTCGAGGTGCTTCCTTAGGAAAGAGAATAAATATATATTTTCAGGATGCCCCTGAGGGTTACAAGGGTGGCAGTGGTCAATGATTGAGAAACTACTGCCATTTTGTATCCAGGCCACCATATGGATGATTTGTATGTTAGGGCACTTGTTTTCACTTTGTAAATTGGGCACGAGGGGCCATTTTGTAAAAAATGTACCATTTAGACGATGTTGAATATATATATATATATATATATATATATATATATATATATATATATATATATATATATATATATCATGGAATGTTTTTTATGAATCTCATTGTTTCTTCATTTTATGTTGATGAATATATGAATTTCAAGGTCTTTGAATTTCAAAGTGTATGAATTTTATGTGTATTAATCCTTTGATTTATTTTTCTAAAGTGATTATAAATACTTTTGTTATGCATTAACGAATATATTATGGTGGAAAATATTGCTAAGTGTTAAATCCATAAGAAATTAATGGTTCTCAAGTAGCATTGTTTGCTAATGAACCATGAATCTCTACATCATCGATAGATCATTCCTTCTGATTTTTTTGCATAAATGTTGTGGATATCCATATTCTAACTCACAACCAACAATATGGAATACCTCTTGAATTATCTCCATCTAAATCTAATGACAATACACCCTCAAATAGTGGTCACTTGAAAATATTGTGACCTAAAAAATGACATATTATAATACTTTATTATAAAAATAAACTTTCCCATTTATCTTCTACATAATTTTAAATCACTCAACAATCTCAGCTCAATGTTATGTCAAATTAACCACCATAACTAGTACTAGAATTACTCAATTATGAAGATGACATAAGCTAAAATTCAATTATGCAAGTACACAACATTTGGGCAACCCAAACACTTCATATATATTTAGAATATGAAGTACATGCACCTACCAATATCTTATCATGAGTTGTTACAAGTTGGGCTCTTCAAACCCTAGCATTTCCTTGACATTCCTTTGAGAATCCTAGTTGTTAGTTTCTTAGTTGATTCAATCCATAAGTTGACCATTTTCTAAGGCAAACACATGATTCCCCTCTTTCTTTGCATGACATATATAAATTCATTTGATTTATGTGTAACCCTTCATAAATGCCAAAAAGACTAGTCAATAACTCAATAATGCACTCATGTGTTTGTTTAGGTTGTGTAGTGGGTATATGTAAATTTTGTTAAACCCATCAATTATTAATAACATTTATTCATTCTTCCATCATGTCCACTAAACTTATTGATTTTGATCTATATAATGAGAGAGTTGACATGGAAACTAGATATTAGAATGGGCATCATTTTCCACCTACAAATAAAGGTTTTGAGGTTACATTTCATGACACGGCATACAAAGTAATTCTATGCTACCAAAATTCCTCCAGGGAGACTTGAAACCAGTATTCCTTTCCCTTCACCATCTATTAGATTTTATTTCACATTCCTACCCAATTTTTGGGTTAGACCACACAAGGAGACAAAGGACCCTCTCAAACTCAATCCCATAGACTTGTTCATGCCATGTAATTGCCATGCCATTTCCATGCCTTTCCATGCCACACCATTGTCATGCCTTTCCAAGCCATTCCATGGCATTCCATTTCCATGCCATGCCATTGCCACACCATTTCCATGAATTGCCATGCTATGTCATTTCCATGCCATGCCATTGCCACACAATTTCCATGCATTGCCATGCCATGCCATTTCCATGCAATGCTATTTCCATTCCTTGCCAATCCATGCCATGCCATGTCTTTCCATTGCCATGCCTTGTCATTCCATGCCATTGCATCCTATTTCCATGCAATTTCCATGCCTTTCCATGCCAATGTTATGCCTTATCAAACCATTCCATGGCATTCCATTTCCATGCCATGACATTTTCATGCATTTCCATGCCATTGCCATGCCTTTCCAAGCCATGCCATGCCATTTCATTGTCATGTAGCTTCCCGTTTCTTTTCATGTATATTCCCATCTTAACATATACAACAATAAATATAAGTTTCCATAACATTATGCAAGGAAACATTCATATCAAAATGTGGATTGAAATGAAACAAGAATAACAAAAACAGAAACCTTTCTCATCCCAAGAAATAATTTTTTTTTTATAGGGACATATGACTTAAATTTATATCACAAAGTTCCTTTCCAACCAATGAAGTGTTTATGACATTTTAAGTGTAGGTGAAAAAATTTGCATGTCTTTCCAAGTCATGCCATGCCCTGCCTTGCCTTGAGTTTCCATGCCATGCCATGCCATGACGTGCCTTGCCTTGCCAAGCGATGCCATGTCTTACCATGCCATGTCATTCCATTCCATTCCCTTCCTTTCCATGCCATGCCTTACCCTTCCATGCCTTTCCATGCCATGCCATGCCATGCCATGTAATGCCTTGCATTACCTTTCCATGCCATGCCTTTCCTTTCCATGTCATTCCTTTCCTTTCCTTGTCATGTCATGCCTTTCCATGCCTTTCCTTGCCATGACATTCCATGCCATTCCAAGCCATGTCATTCCTTTTACATTCCTTTCCTTTCCATTACATTCCTTTCCTTTCCATACCAGGCCATGGAATGCCTTGCCTTGCCATGACATGCCATGCCTTGTCATTCCATGCCATTTTAACGTCATTCCATGCCATTTCCATACCTTGCCATGTCATGACATGTCATTTCCTAGACTTTTCATGCCATGCCTTGCCTTGTCCTTTCATGGCTTGCCTTATCATTCCATGTCTTTCCTTTCCATTCCATGTATTTCCATGTCATTCCTTGCCATGTCATGCCATGGCATGCCTTTCCTTTCCATGGCATTTCATGGCATGCCATTGTCATGTCATTTCCATGCCTTTCCATGTCATTACTTTCCTTTCCATTGCATGCCTTGCCTTTACATGCCATTGCATGCCTTCCCTTGCCATGCCATGTCATTCCATGCCTTTCCTTTCCATGAGATTCCATTCCATTCCATTTCCACATCATTTCCATGCCTTGCCATTTCCTTTTCATGTCATGCCTTTCCTTGTCATGCCATGCCATGTATTTCCTTGTCTTTTCATTGCATGCCTTGCCTTTCCATTGCATGCCTTTCCTTTCCATGCCATGCCATGGTTTGCCTTACCTTTCCATGACATGCCATGCCATGCCATTGCCACACAATTTTCATGCATTTCCATGCCATGTCATTTCCATTGCATTTCCATGCCATGTCATTGTCATGCCATTGCCATTCCTTCCGATGTCATGTCATTCGATGCCTTTCCTTTCCATGCCATGCAATTTCCACTCCATTGACATGCCTTGACATGCCTTTCCAAGCCATTCCATGCCATGCCATTCCCACGCCATTTCCACTTCATTTCCATGCCTTACCATGCCATGCCATTTCCATGCCTTTCCAATCCATGCCTTGTCATGCCATGTCATTTCATCCCATTGCCATGGCATTGCCATTGAATCCCATTGTCATGTCATGCCATTTCCATGCCTCGCCAAGCCAATAAATGATATTAACTAAGTTACAACATGATAAATATAACAACCCTTAAAACAAGTAATCATTAAATGGAAGGGGGATGAAAATTCAAGCCTAAACTACAGTTTAGATAACAAATGCTTGTTGAAATGCAAGATGACACATAACAACCCTAGAATATTCAAGACATAAATCCCTAAAGGGGTGAAAAATATGACAAAAATATAATAAAAAGTGCCAAGGTGTATTCTAAGGGTGAAAGATGACAACTAAACCCTATACATCAAGTTAACAAGGATGGAAATCTAGGTTAAGTCCTAATCTAACCATGAAATTGAGGGTTTCAAGACAAGGTTAATTGAAGAAGAATACAAGATAACATGCAATATCACCACTTTGATAAAACATTTATTTAATACATTCAAGAAATAACCATCCACAAATATTGAAATAATGACCTAGACCTAGACCTTGCCTTGCCAAGCCATGTCATGCCATGCCTTTCCTTTCCATGTCGTTCCTTGCCTTTCCTTCACTTTCCATGTCATGCCATGTCATGCCTTGTATTTTATTTCCTTTCCATGCCATTGTCTTTCCTTGCCTTTCCATGCCATGCCATTTCCATTTCCATGTCAGGCCTTGCCTTTCCATGTCATGCCAAGCCAATAAATGATATTAACTAAGTTCAAACAAGTCAATGGGAAGTCCCAAACACCACAAATAAATAAGGAAACTATATTTGTTATAAAACTTGTGATTAAGATGTTTAACTTCAACAATATGACAAGTTACAATAGGGAAATTAATATAACAATCCTTTAAAAAAGTAATCATGTAATGAAAGGGGGATGAAAATGCAATCCTAAACTAGGGCTTAGGTAACAAATTCTTGCTGAAATGGAAGATCGCACATAAAATCCCTAGACTATTCAAGAAATAAAGCCCTAAAGGGATGGAAATTATGACATAAATGTAATAAAAGGTGTCAAGGTGTATTCTAAGGGTGAAATATGACAATTAAACCCTAGACGTCAAGCTTACAAGGATGGAAATTCAGAGTAATTCCTAATCTAACGACGAAATTGAGGGCTTCAATACAAGGTTAATTGAAGAAGAATACAAGATAACATGCAATATCACCACTTTGATAAAAAAATTATTTAATACATTCAAGAAATAACTATCAATGACTTATAAAGAGCACTTACTAGGTAAATCAAAGAGCGATACCTACACCTTGCCTTGCGTTGCCTTGCCTTGCCATGCCATGCCATGCCTTGCCTTTCCATGTCGTGCGTTGCCTTGCATTCACTTTCCATGCAAGGTCATTTCATGCCTTTTCTTGTAGTGTCTTTCCATGCCATGCCATACCATGCTTTTCCTTTCCTTTCCATGCCATTCCATGCCTTTTCATGCCATGCCATGCCATGCCTTTCCTTGCCTTGCCTTTCCAATCCTTGCCTTGCAATAACTTGCCATGCCATGCCATGCCTTGCCTTGTCATGCCATGTCATTCCATGACTTTCATTGCCTTCACTTTCCATGCCATGTCATTCCATGAAATGCCTTGGCTTGCCTTGCCATGCCTTTCCTTTCCTTGCCAAGCCATTCCTTTCCTTGCCATGCAAATCCTTTCCATGTCATGCCTTTCCTTTCCTTCACTTGCCATGCCATGCCATGCATTTCCTTGTCTTTCCTTTCCAAGCCATGCCTTGCCTTGCAATGCCATGGCTTGGAAGGGAAAGGCATGCAATAGCATGGAAAGGCAAGGAAATGCATGCCAAGGAAATACATGTTAAGGCAATGCAAGACATGGAAAGGAAAGGCATGGCATGGCATGCCAAGGAAAGGAAATACAAGGCATGGAAAGGAAACACATGACATGGAAAGACATGGAATGGCATGGCAAGGAAAAGAAATGCATGGCATGGCATAGAAAGGCAAGGTATGGCATGACAAGGCATGAAAATAAAAGTGAATGAAATGATGACACTTGTCATGCCATGCCATGCCATGCCATGTATTTCCTTGCCTTGCCTTGCCATGCCATTCCATGCCTTGCCTTTCCTTTCCATTGCATGCCATGCCTTCCCTTGCCTTTCCAAGACATGCCTTGTTGTTCCATGTCTTTCCTTGCCATGCCTTTCCTTTCCATGCCATGCCATGACTTTCCTTTCCATGCCTTTTATTCCCATGCCATGTCTTTCCTTTCCTTCACTTTCCACTCCATGCCATACCATGCTAATTTTTTCCTTAACTTTACATGCCTTGCCTTTCCTTTCCAATCCATGCCACGCCATTACCATGCCTTTCCAATCCATGCCATTTGCATGTATTTCCATCCATGTCATTGCCATGCTATTTCCATGCCTTTCCATGACATTATCATGCATTCCTAAGCCATGGAATTCCATTTCCATGCCTTGCCTTTCCATTGCATGAAATTCCTTTCCATGCCATGCCTTTCCTTTCCTTCATTTTCCATGCCATCCAATTCCTTGCCATATCATGCCATGACTTTCCTTGATTTTCCATGTCATGCCTTGCCTTTCCTTGTCATACCTTGCTTTGCCTCTCCATTCCATGCCATGCCTTGCCTTCACGTGCCATGCCATGCCATGCCATTCCTTTCCTTGCCTTGCCTTTCCTTACCTTGACATGCCATGACATGCCTTTCCTTTCCTTGCCTTGCCTTGCCAAGACATACATTGCCTTGCCATACCATGCCATGCCATGGATTGGAAAGACAATGCATGGCATGGCATGCCAAGGAATTCATTAATTTAATTTAATAAAAAATAATGGAATTCATGTATCATACCTTATTTTTCTCCTAAGAAAAATAATGTTTGTACAAAATGAACAACTTCAATACGTAAAAGTTACAATCAAAAGATTCATTAAGCATATAATTCTACAAATTATTATCTCATCTATCTTAGATAAAAATACTTGCATGAGAGTTTCAATGTCATAAAATAAGCTCTCTTTATTCATATATCTAAGGTATTTTCATAGTTGTGAAACATGGATTATTATAATTAATAAGATTTTTCATAGACCTAGACCTAGGCCTAGACCTTGTCTTTCCTTACGATGTCTAGCTTTTTTTAACCTTGTCATGTATTTCCTTGGCTTATCTTGCCTTTCCTTACTTTCCCTTTCTTTTCATTTCCATAACTACACCTAGACCTATACTAAGACATTGCCTTGTTGTGCCTTGCCATGTCCCTGAATGACTTGAGGAGGATAATTTCAACTCGTGATAAAACTCAAACTAGGACTCAGATGGATGAAGCGTTACTTTCATTGGATATGGAACATCGAATTTCATCTACTGTGGACCACCCATTGTCATTCGTTTGACTCGAAAATTGGTTTTCGGAGGATCTCGAACACTATGGTTTTTCTCAATGAGGCATAGTGCAATTTCGGAAGGATATGTCAATTTTCAAGAACACGGTGCTGGGAAATTCTGGGTAGCGTATTCATGTGGGCCTTGGAAAAATAGACGTGCGGAAGCTTACAGAACTCCGTTATGCTACTTGGTTTGGATTTTATGCCCCTGGACCAAAGTGCCAACATGTCCCTAAATGGCTTGAGGAGGTGAGTTGTAACTCGTGATAAAACTGAAACCGAGACTCAGATAGACGAACCGTCGGTTGCATTGGATCCAAGGCGTTGGGTTTCAACTAGTGGGGCCCATCTATTTTAATTTCGTTGACCAGAAACATGTTTTTTGGAGGATCTTCGAGACTATGGTTTTGTGCAATGAGACATAGTGCAATTTATAAATGAGAGGTCGATTTTCAAGAACACCGTGTTGAGAAATTATGGGTAGTGTAGTCACGTGGGCTATGGAAAAAAATATGTGTGGGAGTTTATGGAACTTCGTTATGCTGCTTGGTTTGGATTTTATACCACTGGACTAAACTGTCGGCATGTCCTTGAATGGATTGAGGAGGCGAGTTGCAACTTGCGTTCAAACTCAAACCGGGACTCGGATGGACAAATATTCGGTTGCATTGGATCAGAGGCATCAGGTTTCATCTACTGGGGCCCATCTGTTGTCATTCTATTCACTAGAAAACTATTTGTTGGAGGATCTCTGACACTATGGTTTTTCTCAATGAGGCATAGTGCAATTTTTGAACAAGAGGTTGATTTTCAAGAACACTATGTTGGGAAATTGTGGGTAGTGTAGTCACATGGGTCTTGGAAAAACAAACATGTGAGAGATTATGAAAATTTGTTATGCTGTTTGGTTTGGATTTTATGCCCCTATACCAAAGTGTCGATATGTTCCTGAATGGATGAAGGAGGCGAGCTGCAACTCGCAATAAAACTCAAACCGAGACTCGGATGGACAAACCATCGGTTGTGTTGGATCCAGGGCATTGGGTTTTAGCTAGTGGGGACCATCCGATGTCATTTCATTGACCGAAAAAACATTTGTTGGAGGATCTCTGACACTAGGGTTTTGATGAATGAGGCATAGTGCAATTTATGAACGAGAGGTATATTTTCAAGAACATTGTGATGGGAAATTATGGGTAGTGTAGTCATGTGGGTCTTGGAAAAAAAGACATGTGAGAGCTTACAAAACTCTATTATGCTGCTTGGTTTGGATTTATGCCCCTGGACCAAAGTGTCTACATATCCGTGAATGACTTGGGGAGGCAATTTGAAAGTCATGATAAAACTCAAATCAGGACTCAGATTGATGAATCATTGGTTGCATTGGATCCAGGGAACTGAGTTTCAGCTAGTGGGGCCCATCTCGGGCATCATATTTTAGCTATTGGGGCCCATAAAATATCATTTTGTTTCCAAGACAACATTTTGTTGGAGGATCTCTGACACTAGGGTTTTTCTTAGTTCTAATTACATATGTTTGTCAATTTAATACCTTTTTAGGCTAGGAATGGAAAAACAAGGAATGACATTGATCCAGGAGGCTCCCCAGGCTCAGAAAATGCTCAAAAATCAAAGTTCTTAGAATTGGATGAAACCAATTCCATCACGACCAGCTCATTCTCTCGATTCTGGCCATATATTTACTTTCTCAAATGGACGTTGTATGCGATAGTTATCGTACTTTGACCGTTTTCCCAAACATGTAAAAAGTCAATAGGTCCAGTCAAATGATGACATCAGCATGACATAAGCAGTGCTGACATGGAAGAGATAAGTGGTGAAAAGTGGCAGTCCAACAGAAGGTGACTGGTAAGTGATAGGGATCCAACCAACAACTAACAAGTGGCATTTGTTTGGTAAATGGTTGGGCGCCATGTGGCCCAGTCATGGGCTGCCATGTGGCACCATGGTATTGGTTAATCGTTGGTGGAAAAAGTTTTATTGAAGTCCATGGGGTTTGATCCCATGACCTCTTGGTTCAACCCAAGCCTTTGACAAAGGTCCCTTGCCAACACGCCCTTGGTGGTGCTTGTAACACTAAAACACAAAATAATATAAATAAAGGTGATAAAGTAACAAGGGGGACACCCAATGGATAAACCTCGACGCTGGTTTTGAGGAGAATCCCATGAGACCAGGGGGGTGTGCTCCACAAGGGGCTGAGCCCAGATAAGAGCCCTCTTTTTTTAGCTTGTGATCCTATGCATATGCCTAATGACTAGGAGCCAAGGGCGCACCCAACCCAAAAGGGGCTACTCTGTGTATTTTTGTTAAAAATGGATTTTTTAACTTTAGAAAAGCCCATATTTCACTGGTTTTGGGATAGTTTGGCCATTTGAAGGGGGATTTGATCCCAACAAGAGGCCAGATCTTTAGGGGAATTTGGGCTTCTTTTGTTGGGCCTAAATACTATAAATTTAAGGCTTTTTGAGCTTGAAGGGAGGACTTTTTGATGCAGTGTTTTGAAAGAGCAGTTTGCAAATTTTGGCCTTTTCTCATGTTTTGAGAGGTGTTTTTCTCGTGTTGTTGAGAGGATTTTAATGGTGCATGCATGAATCTGATCAAGGAGTTCTCGCATAGAAGACATGGAGCATGTAATGTAACAACAAAGAGCATTGTAAGAGAACTTTGAGCATTTTAAAGAGCAATAAAGAGGTCCTCCACTTGGATCTGAGCCCAAAGATGTAGCCAACAATTGGTGAACTCCGTTATCAACCTCTTGTCTCTATTTCTCTTTCTGTTTTGTTGTTCTATTCTGTTCATTTTCAGCATGAATATTAATGGCTAATCTCTTTATACATTAATAAGCATCAATTAAAAGTCACATTTGATATTCCACAAACAAGATAACAAGTTTATGTATTTTGCATTCTTAACGATTCGATGCAAAAAGTACATTAAACTAACTTGTGATTTATCAGTAATACCTTCATTCTTGGATCAATTTTATGGTATCAGATAATTTGGTTGTGAAGGTTTGATAGGAATTTCAAGCATTGGATGCTCATGAGAGAAAAACTCAAGCGAGGAGAAGGCCAACTTAGGGCTCTTGACACAGAGATTCAAAGGTGACTGCATAAGCAAGAGATGTCTTCGCCACGGAAATTGGGTCCCTTCAAATATGAATATGATTTCTTCGAGGCCTTTAAATTGATGCAAGCCATGGTAGAGGAGATTTATCATGAAAGAGGGCAACGAAGGCTTCGAGGCAATGAAGAAGGTGAATCTTCGGTAAGAATAGAAGGAGGAGTTGGAGGTGGTGGACCTTCAGAACCTTCTTATCCTTCATCCTCATCATCTAATAATTAAGAAAGTGTACATTCCTCCAAGGATAAGAAAAAAATTCATCATTCTTTTGATATGTCGTTATTAAAGTTAGATGTAAATTTTCAATTACCCACTTATGATGGTGAATTAGATGCAGAAAATATAGATAATTGGGTGAGACAATTAGAGGTCTATTGCACGATACAAAAGATTGTTGATGATGAAACTAAGATCCAACTAGCAAGTCTCAAATTGGGAGGCACAACTCTCATATGGTGGAAAAGCAGAACTAGAGATGATCTTAAGAAAAGTGGTAAAACAATATCTTCCTAGAATGATTTTGTTAATGCATTAAAACAAAAGTTTTATCCTTTAGATTACATGGAACAAGAAATGATGAATTGGAAATGTTTAAGGCAATCAAAAGGTCAAAGTGTACAAGAATATACTCAGATATTTTGTAAGAAAGATTTAAATTTGGGTATTCCATTATATACACAAGAGACATTGCTAAAATATATTGGTGGTTTACATTATTATCTTAAGCACACTATTCTTATGATAAATCCTTCTAACTTTGATGAAGTATGTGTACAAGCCATTCACATTGAATCAAGTAAAGGGAATGTTGGTGATAGCGTTTCTACAGATACTTGGCAAAGAAAGGATGCAGGGAAAAGGAAAGAGAAGAAGACAACCACAACAAGAAAGAAGAAGCCTACTTGCAAGCATTGCAAGAAAGTAGGCCATGATGAAGATCGTTGTCGGGTCTTACATCCTGACTTGAAGCCAAAGAAGTTTTCCAACGATGGAATAAAGAATACCACAACTGCGACAATTCAGGTGAATCTTGGATCAGATTCTGGTGATGAGACATAGGTTGTAGCTATGGGAATCCGAGGTATAAATTTTGTTGCAAGTTCTAGCTCTTCTAGTTCAGTTGATGTAAATGATGAGTATAAAAGGAATGAACTTTTCCACATAAGGGTTATAACACATAATTTCAAAGTTGATACTCTTGTAGACAGTGGATCACAAGCCAATCTAGTCAGTGAAGATGTTGTGAATAACTTGGGACTTGAAACTAAGTCACATCCTAAACCATATCCATTGGGATGGATATGTGGTGATAACAATTTACAAGTAACCAAGAAATGTAAAATCAAGTTTGCAATCACTTCTAATTATGTTGATGAAGTAGAGCTTGATATAGTGCCACTAGACATATGCGGAATTGTATTGGGAAGCCCATACCTTTATGATAGGAAAGCCATATTCTACAGGGAGGAAAATAAGTATTTCTTCAAGAAAGATGGGAATGAGTCACTAGTGCATCTGGGTCAAATTCCAATGGTGTGTTTGACATAATTGCCACTTTATATTGTCGGAAGAACGACAAACATTGGACCCCCTCAAACGTCGTTTCACAGGACGTCGCTTTTCCGACGACAGAGTGTTCGTCTATATTGTGACATTCTATGATGCCATGTGTCATCATGAATTTGATTATTCAACCCCCATATAGACGTCGTAAGACCGACATCTAGGTCGTGGCAAGACCGACATCTTGGACATGGAAAGAGAGACGTCTTGAAGGTGGCAAGAGAGACGTTTTAAACGTGGCAAGAGAGACGTTTCAAAGGTGGCAAGAGAGACGTCCTGAAGGTGGCAAGAGAGACGTTTTGAAGGTGGCAAGAGAGACGTTTCAAAGGTGTCAAGAGAGACGTTCTAAATGTGGCAAGAGAGACGTTTCAAAGGTGGCAAGATAGACGTCCTTAAGGTGGAAAGATAGAGGTTTTAAAGGTGGCAAGAGCGACATTGTGGAGGTGGCAAGACCGATGAGATGAGGTATCATCTCTGATGTGGTTGCTATGGGAGCGACACTCTTGGATGTGGAAAGAGTGACATCCTGGAGGTGGCAAGAGTGACATGAAGAGATTCCAAGACGTCGCAATAGCGACGGTTTTGTAGGTATTTAAAAAAAAATACAATATCAACATCAAGACCTATGAAGCAAACAAACAACTCCAGGTAAGGAACTAGTGATAGACTAGAGGGTCTAAAGATGTTTAATTGTTGATTTTTTCCTAGAGTAATTCTTCCTATAATTATGATCATACTCATTGCTAATTTGAAGAGTGTGAGCCCCTCCGTTAATATGTCTGCATCCCTCTTCGAGCCATGACAGAAGATTAGTATGTCATCCACAAAGAGGGAGTTGAAACCATTTGGGATTTCCTGCTAACTTTATACCCAACAGGCTCATTCCTTGATTGTCATTACTTAAATTTACGCCACCCATGGTCTAAATCTAATTAAGACCAATGTGGGAATAAAAAAAAATTCCTCTGTCATTAACAAAATTTGAATTTCCCTGTCCTCCTCGAAATACTTGTGAGGAATCCAGCTGCAGAATTGCTCTACACAATAAAGACAAATGCAAGGCCCAACATCACCTTCAATTCCAAAATAGATTTTGGCGTATATCCAAACAAGTAAGATACCATAAAATGATGGTAACTATGGGTGGAATTAAGTATCTCTATTGTCATGAATGGGAATTCTGAGTAAGGAGTACAAGCAGAAAAATACTGAAGAAAAAATGAGAAGCTATAAGACACCCTCATCACCAAACAACAATAGAGTTATCAGAATTTAGCACGTTCAGAAACATTGGGTAGCTCAAAGTAATAAATTATCTCTGCCCATCAAAACCTCACACTTGGACCACAACATAAAGAGCTAATAATGTCCCATAAATATTGCATCATGACAAAATGAGTAATAAGACTTCAAGCATGGTTGCCACCTAGTCATGTAATGTAGGCACGGTCTAAGAATTTTAGCGTAAGTTTACAGCTTAGCCAATGCAGAGAACCAAAACATCCAATTCTTTCCAGTGATGCATGTGTACAGAAGAACCATGAAAGACATAATATAAAACAGAAGATAAAATTCGAAGAATCCAATCTGCAAATTTAGTTTGAATCATTTTGGCTATAATAATGAATGGTGATGTTAGCACTCAAAATTTTCATCAAAATTTTAAAGCATCCTTAGTAAACTTGTGCTAAAATTGTCAATGGATTTCAATCATTTGCCTAGGTCATAAATTCTGAAATCCTCATTGAGTCTTGATGAGTTTTATTCATCATTTTTTTCTTCTAAACCCTA
>ML791575.1:276508-288511 GCA_009831015.1 Picea engelmannii | reverse complement strand
GAGCTCCGAGGGAGGGCAAGCTGAGTTTGCATCTAACCAATTACTGAGGTGGAGAGTTTCCATGATGTTGTGATAGCATTGACCCCAGCACAGTTTCCACGGGAGAGAGGTGTTTCTGAAAATTCTCCTATTTCTTTCTTTCCAAGTTTGCCAAAGGATAAAGCCAGGTAGAAGTTGCCAGATTCGGTTGAGGAGGGGAGACTGGAAATCCTGATCTCTCCAATTCGTGATGGTAGCTAGGATGCTGTCTCTGAGGCGATCCGAGGTGTGCATGATAAGCGTTGCTTGATCCCAAATTTGAGCTGTGTAAGGGAAAGCATTGAGGAGATGATTCATGGTTTCCTCGGCCTCTCCACACAGTATGCATAAGGAGGGTCCCACAAAACCTCTCTTCAGGAGATTGTCCCAGGTTAGAATGCTTGAGTGAGAGACCAGCCATAGGAAAAGCGTGATTTTCGGCCAATGCTTAAAATTCCAAATTTTTCCCCAAACTTTCGAATCTGGGGGGGGGTTTGACTGAGATTTTATCTTATAGGCTTCCTGCGTGATGAAGAAGCCCTGTGGCCTGTAGCCCCACCAAAGAATATCTTCACCTGCAATTATGGGAATTCTCCGTTTATTCAGCTCCTCTTACAGAGGTGCCAAATCGACATGCGCCCCGAGGTTAATGCGCTCCCTATCCAAATGCCAGCATCTCTAGGTGTCCTCCGTGGGATTGTCCTGCTAGTAATCTGCTACTCTTGTCAGGCCTATCCATGTAGCTTGGGTGCAGATTTCACGGGCCCATTCCTCAGCGCTCAGGGCTGGCCATTGTTTCCAGGAATATTGCCAGAATAGAGCCATTTCCCCATTCCCTATCTCCTAGAAAGCATGCTGAGTGACCAACTGTCTGTTCTGCTTGGCCGCTGTCCAAATTAGAGAGCTCAAGTTG
Organism: Picea engelmannii; assembly: GCA_009831015.1. Lineage (NCBI taxonomy): Eukaryota > Viridiplantae > Streptophyta > Pinopsida > Pinales > Pinaceae > Picea > Picea engelmannii. The sequence continues at coordinate 287,580 of ML791575.1, read as the reverse complement.
TCTCCATTCCATCTGATTAGGTTTTTCTCTGCCATATTGGGGGCATATTTCTTCCTCCACAGTCTGGCCCAAAGATCTCCAGGGTTTTTTAACCAGCGCCACCAAATTTTGGCACTGAGAACCTTGTTCATTATAGAGGGATCTCTTACTCCCAATCCTCCTTGTTGTTTGGGTCGACAGATATTTTCCCAGCTAACTAGTGCTATCTTCTTCTCTTTGTTGAGGCCCTGCCAGATGAAGTTTATTTGTAAGCTTTTGATGGTGGTGAGAACGAACTTTGGGGCAGCTAGCGCAGAGAAAGCATAGATCGGGAGAGCCTGTAGAATGGCTTTGAGAAGAATGAGGTGAATTGGTAAGTTCAAGGCTCTAAAGGTCCAAGAGGAAAGTCTTTTGGAGAAGGAGGATAAAAGGTGCTCCCAGGAGGAGGTCTAGAGTGCATTGTCAATCAAGGGAATGCCAAGGTATTTGGACGGAAGGGAGCTTCTGTTGAAACCGAGTATATCTGCGATGTGTCGCTGGATCTGAGGAGGCGTGTTAAAGAATAAGATTTGAGATTTGTCCTTGTTGCAGTCCAGTCCTGAGGCCTCAGAAAAGGTTTGGAGAATCTCTTGGAGAGAGCTAGATTCTCGTACAGTGGGGCTGCCCATTAAGAGTGTGTCATCCACAAACTGGCTATGCGAGATAGGGGGTGAGATTCCATGCAGGGGTAAGCCTATCAGAAGGTCATGTTCTATTGTAGCATGGATGGAGCGACTGAGTCCTTCGGCCAAGATAATGAAAAGGAAGGGGGAAAGGGAATCACCCTGTCTAATTCCTCTTGAGGGGGAGAAGGGCCTCGAGGGTACACCATTGATGAGAAGAGAGAAGAAAGCCGAGGAGGTTAAATTTAAAATCCAAGTTACCCAGGTTTGGTTGAAACCAAAAGCCAAGAGAATTTCTCGCATATACTCCCATCTTATCTTGTCAAAGGCTTTAGAGAGGTCTAATTTGAGGAGCATACCTGGGGTTTTGGTTTTTTGCAAGGAGTGAATTACTTCATGAGCCAAAATGATGCTATCCAAGATTTGCCTACCCTCAACATATCCTGATTGTTCTGGGGAAATGATTGTTGGTAAGATCGGCTTGAGTCTTCGGGCTATTACCTTTGTAAGGAGTTTGTATATCACATTGTAGAGAGTGATAGGCCGGTACTTCTTGGCCTGATGTGCCTACCCCTCTTTGGGAACTAAGGTGAGAAAAGTGACATTGAGAGCTTGGAGGACTTTTCCTGTGACTCGAGAATCTTCCAGAATTTCCCAAACCTCTGTCCTGATCATCGACCAACAATAGTGGAAAAAGTCGCTGGTGAATCCATCAAGGCCCAGAGCCTTGCACTTAGGGGTGTCCTGCAACGCTTGATCTACTTCCTCGATGGTGAAGGGTCGGAGAAGAGCAGCGTTTTTCTCCTGAGTTACAAGCGAGGGTACATGCCTTGTAATCTTGTTGATTGCTGCCTATCTATCTGGGATGGGCTCTATGAGGAGGTCTTGAAAGTAGTCGATCAAGTTTGTTTCCAAATCAGCATGAGAGTGAAGGGTTTCTCCTTCATCCGAAATGAGATGCGTGATCTTGTTGGAGTGCCTTCTCTGGACAACAGTTCGGTAAAAGAACTTGGTGTTGCGTTCCCCTTCCTTGAGCCATTGAATATGTGATTTCTGCTTCCACAGTATCTCTTCCTGTCTCTTCCTGTATTTGATCTGTTGGGCCACTTTGATTTCCTATGCTTTTAGCTCATTTGTTAGCCCTTGCTCCCTGATCTGGTACTGTATCTCATCCATTTGCCTGGACAACTATTTTTGGGAGTCGAAGATGCTGCCGAAAGTTTGCTTATTCCAGAGTTTAAGCGTTTTCTTCAGATTCTTTAGCTTCTGCTGGAATCGATACATTTTGGATCCATGAGGTATCTCTGCCTACCTCCACCAATTCTGGATGTTTGCCTGGAAGTCCGGGTGATCTAGCCAGAACTGTTCAAATCGGAAGGGTTTCTTTCCAGGAGTGGCTGGAACATCCACCCATAATTGTATGGACCAGTGATCTGATCCAAGGAGATTCAAGATTGTAGATTCCATTGATGTGCCGTCCATCATCAGAGGTTCCGATAGAAGGAAGAGAACTAGTTTGCATGCTATTTGGTGCACCCCCGTTCTTCTGTTTGTCCAAGTGTGAATTCCATTGCTGGCCTCCAAATCAATTAGATGAAGTTCATCTATGAGACTGTTGAAGTCACAGGAGTCTTGATCCAGTCGTCTTGATCCCCCCTTTTTTTCCTCTAGGCTGCGGATGATGTTAAAATCCCCACCAAGAATCCTTCTGTCATGCTTTGTTAGGCTGGATAAGTATCTCAAGCTTCTGAGGAAAGCCTATTTGTCCCTTGGGCTGGCTGGGCCATATACGCTGGTTATATGTCCAGGCTTGTTAGAGCCGATGAGTCTATACTCTGTTGTGATAGACCATCTGGTAGTATAAAAGTTTTCCATCAGTACAACATTGGTATTCCAGAGGATAGAAACTCCTCCAGCCGTACTTGTGGCGTCAATTGAAATCGCTCTTCCCTATCTCTAGCAGTAAGGAAGTAGCCGATCAATGTCTTCTGAGGTGCATTTTGTTTCTTGCAACAGTACAACGTCTGGGGTTTCCACTAGTATCAGTTCTCGTAGCATTTTTTGCTTGCTACGTCCATTATTGCCTCTGATATTCCAGGATATGATCTTCATGATGACGGGGGGGTGGGGAGAGGAGGGAAGCTGTCCGAGATCAGGTGGATCTGCCCCGAGTTTACCATGAAGTTTCCTATTTCCTGTATGAGCTTGTTTGTGGATTTCCTGCCTCTTTTCTTTTCATCTTTTTGGCCTTTATTTGGGTTTTTTGTCTGACTTCCCTGGATTCCTAGGGCTTTGCTAGCCCGGGCTGAGGATCCTGCAGAGGAGTTGAGAAATACCTTGTGCACTTTCCTCAGTTGATCCCTGGGTATGGTGTAAAGTTTTTGATGTATGTAGGCATGCTCAAGGTGATCCAGATCCACTCCAGCGAGGTCCTATTCCTCCAGCTCCATTTCCTCATCTCCATCCTCTACCTCCTGCAAGCTTGGCGACTCCTGAACCAAGCCTAGGGGAGTAAGGTCCGTTTCCTTATTCTTTGGGAGTCGTTTAGGGCCATGACTCGCGGCCTGGGGTTCATTGTGCGGGAGTGGTACATTCAGATTTGCAGGGGTTGTCGGGTTTTCTGATTGATCTTGTAAAATTGCAAACTTATTGCTAGTAGATGGATCTTTGCTTACCTGGGCAGCTTTCCTTCTTCCTCCCTGTCACCTTCTTCCCGCTAGTTGTACGAATCCTTCCTTGTCCTTGCCGCTTTCTGGGTTTCCTTCTTTGTTGATCAGATTCAGAGGGAAGTCTCTGAAGAGGTGACCATGTTCGTGGAATTTCCTGCACCGGAAGGGAATGTGTTCATAATCGATGGTTTGGGACCAGTCCTCGTCATGATATTCCAGAGTAATGGAGCCCGGGAGTGGCTTAGCTATGTTCAGATATACACAGATTCGTGCATATGACGTGTAGCGCCACTGCTGAGTGGCTTCGGAGGACTTAACGTAGATGTCGATGGTGTTGCCGATGCCTGCTAGGACCTCTTCCAGCTAGAATTCCTGGGGGAGGGAGTACAGTCTGATCCATACCGGCACATGGGCGAAGTCCAGCCGAGTTGTAGAAGTATGGCCTTCCATCGAAGATGCGGTTTCGATCCTCTAGGTTGTGGAAGATGATTGTGAAGAATCCCTTCGAGCCCAGTTGTATATCGTAGTGGCCTTTTGGTTTCCACCAGTACTGCATCCATTTGACCAGGTCACGCTCAGAGGACCAGAGCCCTAAAAACTTTCCTACCAAGGCATTATCTCGCCTGTATTGTTTCTGATCTTCGATTCGCGGTGAGCTAACCACGTATTTTGGGGCTTGTGGTGCCTGTGGGATGCATTTCCCCGGCACCCATGGGGTTGAAACATTTGCAGGGACCTTTTCCTTAGCTGGATCAATGTCCATTTCTCGATCTTTGAAGGTCCCCTCCATCAGAAGCTACGCGGGCATGTCTGGAGGTGTTTCGAAAGTCGGCCTCTTCGTTCCTGTTTCAGGTTTTTCATTGGTCGTGATTTGGCTATAGGAGATGCTGGATGGTGCCCCCTCCCTGCGATTCAGAGGCCCCTGCGGGGATGTCATCTTCTGGGCTCAGTTCGCGGCGGCTGTAGTTACCTAAACCCTAGTTGCAGAGCATATGGAAGCAATGGATTTTTTTTTACTAAAACTAACTATTAAACAAACTAAACTAAAACTAATTATTAAACAAACTAAACTAATCTAACTATTCTATATATATATATATATATATATATATAATCTACTAACTACTACTATACTAACTCTAACTAATAAACTATCTAACTACTAACTGAAATATAACTTATTCACAAAATGTACAATATCGACAATTTATAGATTTGAATAAAACCTGAAAAAACTCATTTATATTCTGCCCTAAGACAGGGAAATATATTTTTTGTTGATTTTATAATTTTATGAACAAGAGAGAAAATAAAAAACTAACTAAACTAAACCACTAATCTAAACTACAAATATATCTAACTAAAATACTAATAGTATGCTAACAAATTATTGAAAATAAATCACAAACTGACCTGGAGAAATGCTCCAGATTTGTCCTATGTATGATGATTGTCTTAAATGATCAGAGGGAGGAAACCCACACCGAATTATCCAGAAGCTTCTCGTAAACGATAGTTGCAGTGCTCCTCAATATAATTACAGGACAAATAAGACATAAAAAATTTACAACAATTTTATGATTTATAAATCTTCACAATTAGATAAACCCGTATGCAAAGACTTATATGAAATGATTCAATTAACAAAGAAGAGAAATTTGCCATTCATTAACTGAAACAAAATAATTGTTGTATTTTTAAGGTAATGAAAGAAATCAGATATGGATGAGACATTAATTAATTCATATCATTATGCAATAGACTATGATAGCTAAAGTAGTCTATAATCAACTGCAAAGCGACATGCATAAACTTGAAACAAAAGATTGATATTATGAAAGCGAAAGTTGTATAAGAACATCAACTTTTGTCTCAGTTTGTATTAGGAATCCATAGCCTGGTTCTCCCGCCAGTGAGGATGATCCGTATTACAAAAAATAATAAGTATTTATAAGTTTTCCACAGGGTAAAACCTCCCTGTGGAAGTTATCAAACTATTTACATAAATATGGGAAGATATCCCCAGTTTCACTAAACTAGGAATCTACAATAAAACTAAACACACAAATATCCCCTAGACTGTCCAGCATATCCCATGCAATTCGAATTTACCTGTATGGAGAGAAGATGGCTTAATAATAATAATTTGGAGTTGACAACGGTTGTGGCTGATTCAACATTCTTGAAAACGATGGAGCCGGTTGTCTTCTGCTTCTTATCAGTTGCTTGGATTTGGTCTCTTTGGCTGGTCAACATTGCAATTTGATCTTCCAGTGATTGAATTTTTGATTGGAGTAGGGGAACATCGATGTAGTATCGTTCCAACCATAAATCACATTGGTCACAGGGCAACTGTGTGGGTTTCAAAAAAGCAGGTGAGGGTTTGGACATATTGTTGAGGGTTTCGTTAGGCAATTTAATACCAGGGTAGCCAGGGTTATTCCTTAGGGAGGGGGTAAGATTCATCACGAAATCATAAGGTGGTTTGGGGCATAAGCCCCGTGAGTAGGGGTACTCACTGGCTAAGAAACGTTCTACGTCAGAGTCTGAATCCTCCCTTAGGACAATAGGCTTTGACTCAACAGAGGGTTTAGGTTTGTTCCTAGCCATTCTCGAAATAAGCCGAGCGTTCTTTTTACCCTTGGCATTAGCAGTAGGGTTTTCCTTAGCCTTTTTTCTCATAGGTTTCTTTATAGCCTCAGCCTTCTCAGTTCCAATGTCTGGTAATTTAATAGCAGGGTCGACCGAAGGCTTAGGAGAGGGCAATAGGATATGGAAGGGCACGGGTTGCCCATCCTTGGTTTCATTTACCATAGGCTTGTCAACCTGGACATGGTCTGTATCATCAAAACCATTTCGAGCGATGAAAGCTCTCCATCTATCACCATGTAAACTCAAGTAATGAACAATGATAAGTTTAATAAGTCCATAGTGGAACAGGCTACTGTCAGCCTTCTCCTTTTTAAACCTTTTCGACATTTTATATAGGCTGCGTTGAAAGTAAAAGGGAATATTCAACGGGTATCCCATAAAATTCATTAACAAACGCAGGTGATAGAGAAACACAAGTCCACATCAACCTTCACAGGTCACGAACTGTTTGACTATCATCAAAGTATCATGCCATCGTGGTTTAAGTGCAGAGATGGGCATACCTCTGTCACACGAGGTGACCTTTCGAGAGACGAACAATAGTGGCCACAGAACCTCTTCCAGTTTCGAATTCTTGAACCAACGTTGGCCCGTGGTAGGTAACCCTGTAGCAGAACTAATAAAATTCTCATCAATTTCCAACTGTATGTCGCCCACCTTGGCTCTACAGCCATCAAAAGTCAGAGCGAACTGTTGTGCCACAATTAGATTAAAACCCTCAAATCGCTGCATGAAGGTGAGACATCCATTATCTTCCAAGTCCTTCTGGGCATTGTCGAACATTAACAAGGGTTGGTTGCCATTTGGCTTGATTCGCACGACTGGTGCCATGGAGCCGAGCACATGGTAAGCCGAGGGTTTGCATCATAGCACACACAGGAGCAAAATGCAGGAAGGGTTACCCAAGCTAATAGAGGTAAACGGGGATAAGGGATAGGCATAAATGCCATCGTGCGAAGGTGGTGGAGTTTATCTCTGCCATGCAAAATAGTTATTTCCAAAGTACAACCGCCGGCTCATAGCTGTTCTACCCATTATTCTATAGTTCATCAATTATGTCACTTGGTTGACCAATGAAAACAGTGGCAAGTGTATAAACCAACGCGTGCAATTGAAACATTATGCCATAGTTTTAAACCATCAGCATATGATTTGAAACCAATGTGAAATATTTAACCATGCGCCAATGTATTGTAACAGCTCATATCAATAATTTAACCAAGGTTCCAAAGGGTCTTCATATAATCAACATACCAATAGTTATGAAAACATTAACATAGGCATTATATCAAAAGACATATATAAAAGATTTAATCATAACCCCTATGTATTTTCATGAAACCAATGGTCAAGTAGGTCGAATAAAATGCAAATCCAAATGCCAATGCATTACAAACACAATGAAACCAAGTCACACAATCGATACAAGAATGTCCAATGAGTATAGTTCGAAAGTTTTGCCAGCTGCATAACGATAAGTGAAAAGTAAGTGCAATATGCATATTGACAAGAAGGATCATGACAGTTCAAATAATGATTCCAATGCGACTTCAAAAGACTAAGTTTTCACGCTTACATTCGTGAAAACAAAACGAAGGTAAATGTGCAAATGTCGCAAAAATAAAAGTGTCGTTTATTTGAAAATTGCGATGAAAAATAGATGTTTGCAAAACATTGGTGTAGAAAGCTTATAAAACAATGAAAAAAGAGGATTGGCTGCCAACAATGGCGACACACTAGTAGAAGCAGTTATCTCTGCCAAAAGGACAAATTCAGATTGTGATAATGAGAAAATTTCTAACTCGAAAACAACAACCAGAAAATCGTATAAACATCATCATTAACCAAATATTCCAGCAGTGTTTAAAGGATGAAAACTGATAATAGTCTTAAGATAAGCGAGCCACGATATTAAATATAAAATCTTCAATACTGTTGACAGAGCCACTACTGCCAGTAGGCGTCCATAGCCTTGACAGGGTTGTCATTTAACCCACTCTGACATTCGTATCATGCCAAGAAGTTCCAGATCAGAATAAAGGACATTAAGAGGTTTCTTATTTGCAAATTTTCATATACCCGACATTTCTTCGCTGCCAGCGGGCCTGTTCAGTACCCCGGCGAAGTTGTCTTGGCGTGATGCATGCATTTACCCGCTGCCAGCAAACCTGTTCAGCATCTCGGTGGGTTTACAAGAACTTCCCACATCTCTATTAATAATTTATTTTGTTTTGTTTTTTCATAGATATATAGCTGAGCGGGGTGACGCTGAAAATCATGATATTTTAACACATTTTTTCAGACCTCATCAGACTTTTTTAGAACTGTCCTTTATCAAGATCCGAAGATGTTTCATGTACAAAAACAACTTCCTAAGGCAGGGAGACATATTTTGAGTCATTCCCTTAAGGAATAGGGACAACGTAAAAAGATAATAGATGATCATGACAAGCTTTACTTAGAGATCGAAATCAGTCAACTTCTTTCAAACAACTGACTTTTTACCAACACATATATAAATTTCAGAAATATACCATTGATGTTCATACAATTTTCTTAGCAGTTATTTCAACGAAGGAATTTTTTGTTTTCTTTATCTGAATTGATCAGTAATGTAGGTATGTGTATTTCCAATAGCAAAAACTGGTAAGCATAAGGGAGAAATCAAAACACACCAGCGAAGAAAAAATTGGAAAGAAAAGAAATCCAAACAACAAAAACAAAAAACAAATATGCACAGAAGGTGCATCTAAAAACCTCATGCAACAATCCCCTGGGAAACTGAAAGAAAGTAGGAAAATCTTGAATGATGGGAAAGAAGTCCTACTCATGGTACCTTGGGTCAGGGTTGATTTAGATTTATTTATCTCTTTACTTTCCATTTAATATTTTCATGACGATACTGCGTTTTTGAAAATAAACGTTCAACTAGAAGTAAAGAGAAAAAGGATGAAGGGGACTTCCCTGACAACAGTTGTATTATGGTTCTCGTGGTGCGCCCACTTGCGTGCATGAGTGCATTATTACAAAGAGAAATAGTGAGAAATAAAACTACAAGAAAACCTATTCCTAAACCTACCCTAACTATTAAATAAACTAGAATACTACGTGAAGTCATGTTTCCAATGTAGCCATCGGAGTAACTCTAATCCTGCAATGAAAACAAGATCAAGCATTATTAAAAAGAATGGTAATATATCAACAAATGACAGAAACATATCACACTTACCTTCATAATCAACATCTAGAAACAAAGTAAGCATGATCTTACCATTTCCTCAGATATTCTTGTTGTACTAATCCTCCAGCCATTGCACAATCTTATCGTGATAAGGGTCATAATGGAATGGGCGAGTGTAAGTAGTTTTGAAAAACTCGTTAGGATTATGAGGAAATGGAATAACCATCATCCAAGGCTGAAATGACCCATCCTCCTGACAGTTCTCTAAGTACTCATTAATTGCTTCACATGGAGGATCTAAAAGAAACATGTCATGCCTACTTCGAAAATACTTGGGTAAAAAGAAAGCAAGCTCAACTTTGTCTTTATTATGAAATTTTTTCATATATGAATATTCAAGCCATCCTAAGATCCTGTCACAAAAATGGGGATAAAAACCATGACTTTGATGAAATGAATATATCAATGGGCAACTCATCATAGGAGGATTCGTGCAATCAATTGATTCATTGGTTTGAATGTTTCCTTCGATGAGATTGATCATTTCAAAATGTGAAGTATAAACTTTGAGATTCGAGCTCATTAAAGAACGAATATGCAACTTAGAATGTTTGATTTCCATAAGATGTAATGCATTGTCCTTTTCAACAATAAACTGTGTAAAATTATCTCGAAACATGTCTTCTTCCCATATGAGTGATGAAAGTGAACAAGCATCAAATCCAAGTTTATCAATGTTAGGTTTGGAATTGAATTCACCAAAATTTAGCATATCCAAAGGATATGATTGTGGTGGAAAAGAGTAGTATGTCATAGGTAAGATATCAAGCCCACCAGAATCTAGAAATAGATCAGGATATAAAGAATAAAAGGAATGAGAAATAAGTAGATGAAAAGAATCTCTTGAACTATGAACTCAACAATGGTATTCTCAAGACAATTCTCTTCACTTTCTTTAAAACACTTATTCTGTTTTGGTGACGAATTCCTCAACATAATATGATCATCTGGATTTGCCTTTTGTGTGATAGATAATTCAAAATTTATGTGACAAGCATCTAGTCTTTCCTGTGAACAAAGTGCATTTTGAGGATGAAGGTTTAAAGTTTCTTCTTCTAGTTGTGTGACTTATTCTCTAATCAGTTTCATAGGAGTACTATAACATTCAAGAAGATTTTCGTTGCTTAAGTGCTCTTCAATGACTGATTTTAAATGTTGATTAGAGCGTGAGTTACAAGAATGAGGGTATTCACCTTGAGCCAGAAACGAATCATCTTCCATACTAGTCTTAGACTAAAAATACAATGATTCAAAGGAAAAACGAATTTGGTTGTCAATAAGATCCTGATCAATAGATTCTACCTCCCTCGCTTGTTCAACATTGTCGGAAAGATCTTTCTCTTTTTGCGAAGAAAATTGTTCTTGCAGTTGAGTGATAGGATTTGCAATTGGTTCTTCATTCGTGATTGAACATGAATGGATGGAAGGGATGGAAGCATCATAGAAGAGATTTAATGCCAATGACATGTTATCGAGATTAAATTTACAGAGGATATGATAGACTTTTGTCAAAAAGCCTTTTGAAGATGAATCGTCGTTGATTAGCGAAGTATGAAATTCTTCACATAATTGATCAAAGTCATAAATTTCAAAAGCATCTAGAAACTCATCTACAAATTGAAACCAATCAAAAATGTGACATGCCGGAAAGGATTCAAACCATTGTTTGATTCGACCTCTAAAATTAAAAGCGAAAAGTCTGCATAAAACTCCTAAATCTGAGATTTCATGTTTGATGCATTTGCACCAAAACTTGTTAAGGTGGTCTTTAGCAGATATATTGCCTTCACCATCAAAGGTGAGTTTGGACAAGCGTGAGACTGTCTCGTTGGGAACATTGGGTAATGAGAAGTTGAAAGCATGTTCCAA
>ML791575.1:224959-276118 GCA_009831015.1 Picea engelmannii | reverse complement strand
AATTATTAAACAAACTAAACTAATCTAACTATTATATATATATATAATCTACTAACTACTACTATACTAACTCTAACTAATAAACTATCTAACTACTAACTTAAATATAACTTATTCACAAAATGTACAATATCGACAATTTACAGATTTGAATAAAACCTGAAAAAACTCATTTATATTCTGCCCTAAGACAGAGAAATATATTTTTTGTTGATTTTATAATTTTATGAACAAGAAAGAAAACAAAAAACTAACTAAACTAAACCACTAATCTAAACTACAAATATATCTAACTAAAATACTAATAGTATGCTAACAAATTAATGAAAATAAATCACAAACTGACCTCAAGAAACACTCCAGATTTGTCCTGTGTATGATGATTGTCTTAGCTGATCGGAGGGAGGAAACCCGCACCGAATTATCCAGAAGCTTCTCGTAAACGATAACTACAGTGCTCTTCAATATAATTACAGGACAAACAAGACATAAAAAATTTACAACAATTTTATGATTTATAAATCTTCACAATTAGATAAACCCGTATGCAAAGACTTATATGAAATGATTCAATTAACGAAGAAGAGAAATATGCCATTCATTAACTGAAACAAAATAATTGTTGTATTTTTAAGGTAATGAAAGAAATCAGATATGGATGAGACATTAATTAATTCATATCATTCTGCAATAGACTATGATAGCTAAAGTAGTCTATAATCAACTGCAAAGCGACATGCATAAACTTGAAACAAAAGATTGATATTATGAAAGTGAAAGCTGTAGCAGAACATCAACTTTTGTCTCAGTTTGTATTAGGAATCCATAGCCTAGTTCTCCCACCAGTGAGGATGATCCTTATTACAAAAAATAATAAGTATTTATAAGTTTTCCACAGGGTAAAACCTCCCTGTGGAAGTTATCAAACTGTTTACATAAATCTGGGAAGATATCCCCAGTTTCACTAAACTAGGAATCTACAATAAAACTAAACACAAAAATATCCCTTAGACTGTCCATCATATCCCATGCAATTCGAATTTACCTGTATGGTGAGCAGATGGATTAATCATGACAATTTGGAGTTGACAATGGCTGTGGATGATTCAACATTCTTGAAAAATGATGGAGCAGGTTGTCTTTTGCTTCTTATCAGCTACTTGGAGTTGGTCTCTTTGGTTGGTCAACACTGCAATTTGATCTTCCAGCGATTGAATTTTTGATTGGAGTAGGGGAACATCGATGTAGTATCGTTCCAACCATAAATCACATTGGTCACAGGGAAACTGTGTGGGTTTTGAAAAAGAAGGTGAGGGTTTGGACATATTGCTGAGGGTTTCGTTAGGCAATTTAATACCAGGGTAGCCAGGGTTATTCCTTAGGCAAGGGGGAAGATTCGTCATGAAATCATAAGGTGGTTCGGGGCATAAGCCCTGTGAGTAGGGGTACTCACTGGCTAAGAAACATTCTACGTCAGAGTCTGAATCCTCACTTAGGATGATAGGATTTGACTCAGCAGAGGGTTTAGGTTTGTTCCTAGCCATTCTCGAAATAATCCGAGCGTTCTTTTTACCCTTGGCATTAGTAGTAGGGTTTGCCTTAGCCTTTTTTCTCATAGGTTTCTTTATAGCCTCGGCCTTCTCAGTTCCAATGTCTGGTAATTTAATAGCAGGGTCGACCGAAGGCTTAGGAGAGGGCAATAGGATATGGAAGGGCACCGGTGGCCCGACCTTGGTTTCATTTACCACAGGCTTGTCAACCTGGATAGGGTCTGTATCATCAAAACCATTTCGAGCGATGAAATCTCTCTAGCTATCACCGTGTAAACTCAAGTAATGAACAATGATAAGTTTAATAAGTCCATAGTGGAACAGGCTACTGTCAGCCTTCTCCTTTTTAAACCTTTTCGACATTTTATATAGGCTGCACTGAATGTAAAAGGGCATATTCAACGGGTATCCCATAAACTTCATTAACAAACGCAGGTGGTAGAGAAACACAAGTCCATATCGACCTTCACAGGTCACGAACTATTTGACTATCATCAAAGTATCATGTGATCATGGTTTAAGTGCAGAGATGGGCATACCTCTGTCACACGAGGTGACCTTTCGGGAGACGAATAGTAGTGGCCACAGAACCTCTTCCACTTTCGAATTCTTGAACCAACGCTAGCCCGTGGCAGGTAACCCTGTAGCAGAACTAATAAACTTCTCATCAATTTCCAATTGTATGTCGCCCACCTTGGCTCTACAGCCATCAAAAGTCAGAGCAAACTACTATGCCAGAATTAGATTAAACCCCTCAAATCACTGCACGAAGGTGAGCCATCCGTTATCTTCCAAGTCCTTCCGGGCATTGTCGAACATTAACAAGGCTTGGTTGCCGTTTGGCTTGATTTGCACGACTGGTGCCATGGAGCCGAGCACATGGTAAGCCCAGGGTTTGGATCATAGCACACACAGGAGCAAAATGCAGGAAGGGTTACCCGAGCTAACAGAGGTAAACGGGGATAATGGATAGGCATAATTGCCATTGTGGGAAGGTGGTGGAGTTTATTTCTGCCATGCAAAATAGTTATTTCCAAAGTACAACCTCCGTCTCATAGCTGTTCTACCCATTATTCTATAGTTCAACAATTATGTCACTTGGCTGACCAATGAAAACAGTGGAAAGTGTATAAACCAACGCGCGCAATTGAAACATTATGCCATAGTTTTAAACCATCAACATACGATTTGAAACCAATGCCAAATATTTAACCATGCGCCAATGTATTGTAACAGCTCATATCAATAGTTTAACCAAGGTGCCAAAGGGTCTTCATATAATCAACATACCAATAGTTATGAAAACATTAACATAGGAATTATATCAAAAGACATATATAAAAGATTTAATCATAACCCCTATGTATTTTCATGAAACCAATGGTCAAGTAGGTCGAATAAAATGCAAATCCAAATGCCAATGCATTACAAACTCAATGAAACCAAGTCACACAATCAATACAAGAATGTCCAATGAGTATAGTTCGAAAGTTTTTCCAGCTTCATAACGATAAGTGAAAAGTAAGTGCAATATGCATATTGACAAGAAGGATCATGACAGTTCAAATAATGATTCCAATGCGACTTCGAAAGACTAAGTTTTCACGCTTACATTCGTGAAAAAAAAATGAAGGTAAATGTGCAAATGTCGCAAAAATAAAAGTGTCGTTTATTTGAAAATTGCGATGAAAAATAGATGTTTGCAAAACATTGGTGTAGGCAGCTTATAAAACAGTGAAAAAAGCGGATTGGCTGCCAACAACTTTCTGAGTACTTTTGGGAGAAGATGAGTTTAAAGGGCCAGATGATGTCAATTTTGTTTCTTAAGAATTTCATCAATTAGTAGACATCCACAGATTTATAGAACACTTTTTAGATCTATATTTGGACCTCGGGAAGGCCTCCAAAACTCCATTTTTCCTAGCATGCTACGCTTTCTATCAGTTTCTCTATGCTTTGTCCTGGAATTGGTTTTTTCAGCAATTTTTTGCCAAATTCGACATCTATGAAGTAAAATGTTACTTTTTGATGTGGTAATGATGTAATAGGGTGTAAATCAGTGAATTATAGTGATTTTGAGGTAGCTTCATGCTTGGACATCAATTTTTGGTCAAATTTATTGGTTGAGGAAAAATGGGGATTGGTTGTAACCTCCCTAGATATATCGCACTACCTCCTAAAACATGAAAACTTTAACACTCTACCATAATTCTCATCTAATTCATGTATTCATAGTTCACTTACCATTATAGCATGGATGTATGCTACTCTCTTCCCTCATTAATATATCATTCCATGTTTTCCCTATGAAACTACAATAACTTTATATATAATTTCCTGTATATATTCATTTTTTTAATTGAATCATAATCCATGTGTTTCCACATGTTTCCTAGTCTTTTTTCTCACAATCCAAGTGTCTTAGGGTTTATCCCTAGGAGGACCAAGGAAACATGGAGGAGGAAATGAGGACCATGGGTGATGTGGTGATAAAAAGGAGCTGCCTACCGGGTCCACTCGAAGATTGGCCCGGGGCCATTTGCAGGGTTGGTCGGTTCTTGGCTTGTTATCATGTCGCTCGGTAGAACATGGGTGGTAAGTGTAGTGAAAACTCATCTTGGGAGGCTCTTTGAAAGAACACTCTTCTCCACTTGTCATGGAGTTTGGGTGATCATTGTGGCTCCCTTGCAGGGCGTTGCATTTGTATTCCTTGGGAAAATTCTTGGTAACACATGAGTTGTGTTGTGGGCTCTTCAGATGGTTGTGGGATCTAGTATATATAGGTTGGCTTTGAGTCATTGAGATCCTTTGTGGATGATGCGATTTCTTGTGGTTTTTGTTTTTCAAGTCCCATTGTGTTGTTGGCTCCATGAAGCCAATGTGATGTATTGTGTTTTATTTGTTGACAGTGGAGGTTTTCCATTCGTGCGAAAGGTGGTGCGGGAAATGAGCTGGTTGTTGGGCCTTCCTAAAGATTGGCCTTGGGTCATTTGTAGGGTGGTCGAGATTCAGTACATGGGTGATAGTGAGGACAAGTGCCTACATCACTTGTGTTATTCATCATGCATCTGGTGGAGGTATGTCCATTTCTATATTTATGATTGATGACACATGCATTGGTGGAAGATTATTGATAGAGGGAATCATTGGCACATGGTAGTTCAGATGGGGGATTTTCCGTGGATGAATTTCATACTCTTAGAGAGAGAATGTCTATGATGAGGGCCGACTACCAGCAGTTGTTGATGGACAGGGACTAACTGTTGGGGATTGGCGAGATGTATTACGGGGCTCTGAGGGAGAAGGAATTGGAGGTGGACAGACTCACTCAATAACATTTACCTTCACCCTTTTGACCCTCTTTAATTATTTTCCTAGCTCTAATGTTTTCTGACATTCTTCCCCACAGACTTATACTGAAACAAATATCTATTTTTTGTTCACTGAGAAGACCCGCAAACCCTTTTTGAAGCGTCATTATTATAGAAAACTTGTCGCAAAATCCATCAAATGCAACATATTTATAGATTTTATCACGTCGCAATTCCGACGTTATATAAACCTAAGTGACCATTAGTATTTTGACTTGGTCAACATACTAAGGTGGTCGTTGGAGGGGGAAAACCTAGTTTCCACAACGTCGCAATTGCAACAACACTATTCACAAACGTGGCAAGAGAGACGTTTATGTCATAAATGTGGCAATAGAGACAACTAGGAGGAAAACGTGGAAAGAGAGACTACAACGTGGCAAGAGAGACGTCAATGTGGCAAGAGAGACGTCAACGTGGAAAGACTGACATTATCGGGCAAGATGATTTTTATTTTTTTTTAATTTCCTTGATTTTGCAACAATATGGACATTTTTTTCCATAACACCACGTCGGAATTTTTACAATATGTACCAGTGAGTACATTGTTCGTATTCATCGCATGAAAACTGACAGGTCCTTTGTAGCTACAGGGCAGTTAAAAAGAATGGTAAATGCAAGCAAAAGTTTAACACTTGTGTCTGTAACAAAACATGAAGTTAGTGATTCTAAACATGAGATGGTTCCATATGTTTCAAACAGTCATGAAGTGTCACCGAAGGTACATCATGAGGTTCAACTGCATAATTTGATTACTGTTCATGTTCAAAAGATGAAGCATGTTGTTTTATTAGCACATTTAGTATTTCTATTTGTTTTGTTGCTATTCAGTAGTGTATGGCTGCTAACAACGACAAACAATGTAGATGAATGTGCAGTTGATGGCATTATTACTTTGATAAACAATGTTATCTCAGTTTTCATGTTTGTTGTGATTAGTTAGGTGATCATTATCCCAGCAGAGAGGATGGATGATACAGGACAAAGTGGGGAGGCATTACCCTCATTTCTTACCTGAGTAAAAGTAGACTTTTGGTGGTCCAAAAGTTTCTAAAGTGGGGAGGAATGATCCAGGAAGCTCCCCAGGCTCAGAAAATGCTCAAAAATAAAAGTTCTCATAATTGGATGAAACCAATTCCATCGAAAACCTGTCATTTTCCCGATTTTGGCCATATATTTTCTTTCTCAAATGGACGTTGTATGCGAGAGTTTTCGTACTCTAACCATTTTCCCAAACATGCAAAAAGTCAACAGGTCCAGTCAAATGATGATATCAGCATGACATCGACAGTGATGACATGGTAGATATAAGTGGTGACAAGTGGCAGTCTAGCAGAAGGTGACTGTTCAATGACAAGGATCCAACCAATAGCTAACAAGTGGCATTTGTTTGGCAAATGGTTGGGTGCCACGTGGCCCAGTCATGGGATGCCATGTGGCACCATGGTATTAGTTAATGGTTGATGGCAAAAGTTTTATTGAAGTCCATGGGGTTTGATGTCATGACCTCTTGGGTCAGCCCAAGCCTTTGACAAAGGTCCCTTGCCAACGCGTCCTTGGTGGTGCTTGTAACACTAAAACACAAAATAATATAAATAAAGGTGATAAAGTAATAAGGGGGGCACTAAATGGATAAACCTTAGCCCTGGTTTTCAGGAGAATCCCATGAGACCAGGGGGGCGCGCTCCAAAAGGGGATTAGCCCAGCTAAGCGCCCTCTTTTTTTATCTTGTGATCCTATGCATATGCCTAATGACGAGGAGCCAAGGGCGCACCCAGCCCAAAAGGGGCTACTCTATGTATTTTTGTTAAAAATGGGTTTTTTAACTTTAGAAAAGCCCAAATTTCACTGTTTTTTGGGATATTTTGGCCATTTGAAGGGGGATTTGATCCCAACAAGAGGCCAGATCTTTAGGGGAAGTTGGGCTTCTCTTTTTGGGACTAAATACTATAAATTTAAGGCTTTTTGAGCTTGAATGGAGGACTTTCTGATGTAGGGTTTTGAATGAGCAGTTTGCAATTTTTGGCCTTTTCTCATGTTTTGAGAGGCGTTTTTCCCATGTTGTTAAGAGGATTTTGATGGTGCATGCATGAATCTAAGAAATGATGTCTTGCACATAAGACATGAAACATGTAATGTAACAACAAAGAGCATTGCAAGAGAACTTTGAGCATTTTAAAGAGCAATAAAGAGGTCCTCCACTTGGAAGCGGGCCCGAAGATGTAGCCAATGATTGGTGAACTTCGTTATCAACCTCTTGTCTCTATTTCTCTTTCTGTTTTGTTGTTCTATTCTCTTCATTTGCAGCATGAATATTAATGACTGATCTCTTTATACATTAATAAGCATCAAGTAAAAGTCACATTTGATATTCCACAAACAAGATAACAAGTTTATGTATTTCGCATTCTTAACGATCCGATGCAAAATGTACTTTAAACTAACTTGCGATTCATCAGTAATACCTTCATTTTTGGATCAGCCATGGAAAAGTAAAGGAAGTGAAGGCAAGGTAAGGAAAGTGAAGGAAAGGAATGAAAAGGTAAGGCAAGACAAGGAAAGTCAAGGGAAGTGAAGGCAAGGCAAGGCAAGGTAAGGAAAGAAAAGGAAAGCCATGGCATGGCATGTGAAGGAAAGGCAAGGCATGGCATGGCAAGGCAAGGCATGGAAAGGAAAGGAAAGACAAGGCATGGCATGGCATATCATGGAAATACATAGAAAGGAAAGGCATGGCATGGCAAGGCAAGGCAAGGCAAGGCATGGAAAGGTAGGGCATATCATGGAAAGGAAAGGAAAGTGAAGGAAAGGTAAGGCAAGGTAATGCAAGTGAAGGAAAGGCATGGAAAGGTAAGGCAAGGCAAGGAAAGGAAAGGCAAGGCATGGCATGGCATGGCATGTGAAGGAAAGGTAAGGCATGGCATGGAAATAAAATGCATGGTGTTGGTCCTCAATTCTGCACCTGACTGCGAAATGGCAGAGTTAGGCCACCTCAAATTTTGAATTGTTGGTTTTAAATAAGTTTATTTTGTTGGTCAGCTAAAGGATATGTTTTCAAATATTAAAATCTAGTTGAACTAACCAAACAATATGAATGTAGGTTCTCTTTAGATAATGGTATGTATATTGATGGACAATTGGGAATATGAAAAGACAAACATAGGAAACAAAAACAAGAAATGCAATGAATGACGTGCTATGTGATAATTAAGACTTAAAATGATATTTTAAGACCTAGACAAATATTTAGATACAAATCATCCAACAGGTTTCCAAAAAAATGTTCTTTTTACTAAAACAATGGTTGTATAGCAGGTTGCATAATCAACAAAAAGATGAATTAGGACAATAGTTGAAGGAAAAATGAAATGTACATTGCACACATCATAAACTTGCATCCACGATAAGATTAAGACACATATAGATTTGAGTAAGAAAACACAATTGTCAGGTCCAACCAATTCTGCTATTTGAAAATTTTTCATTAAAAATTGCCTCCCTTCTCTAGCTTTTAAAGATGGGGGCAGTTTTTAATGAAACCCTAGTGCTCAATAAATAAGTATAACAAAAGCATAAACCATGTATAGTTCTCCAATTGTACATGATGGAAATCACGAGAAAATAATTGACCAATTGTTGTTTCTCACCATTCATTACTTGATAGTGATATGCATTTATTGCATGTCACTAATCAACATTTAATCCTTGCTATTGCTCAGTATTTATTTCCTACTATTACTCAACAATCATTACCTACTCAACACAACAAGACTGCAAAGTGTATGGAAAACCTGTCCCAACTTGGAGGATAGTGGTACACAACGACTTTGGTCACTTTCATCTTTTCTCTAGTTCAAGAAAAGAAAAAATGTCCAACATAAGTGAGTAGGGAAGGTGAGTCCCTCATTCTAACTCATTGTCATTAATGATATTGTATTTTGGGAGAAATATGAAAACCAAAAAGTATCTACCACATCAATGTGAGAAAGAGATTGTGAAAGCCCTAGGAATGACTAGTTCGATCTCTACCCTACAATACAAAAAAATGTTGTCTTAAAGATTCAAGAAACAAGCATATGTTAAAAGGTTGGGAGACACCCCCCAAACCTTTGTCCAACCGAATTTGAACCTGGGCATCGCTCAAGTAATCCCAACTAGTTACCGATGACATCGCCCAAGAAACACACATATGTTGAAGATTGGAAATTGGGAGACAACCCAATGTCAAAAACTATGGTTGAAGAAATCAGGTACATCCCTACCATTTTATAAGTTAAGTTGATGGAGTTATCCATGCCCTTCCACACTCTCTTTAAAATAGTGGAACACTTAATTGTTCACATTAACCTACATCTAAACAATGGTCTCTCAACCTACAGTTAAACAATGGCCTTTCTTTTTGGTTGGAATTTCAAATCTTAACAATTCTTCAAATTTACCAATAATGTATCAAATTCCATTAGCAATATCCAACCTGCTACACAATATTGAATGCTGCGACAGGTGGATTATGCTACACAATATTGAATGCTGCGACAGGTGGATTATAGGCCAAGTCTGTAACAATATCAAATGTTGCGACACATGGATTATAAGCTAGGTCATAAAATCTAAATTGTTTTCAGGTCCGAGTACCAACTACCTATAATCTACCTATTGCATCATTAAATATTGCTTAGCAGGGTAGATATTGACACCAACAAACTCCATTCTCCATCACTGATGGCCTCCCATGTGGCCCTAATTCTCTCAACAATAATTTGTACGTTGATTGAAATACATAAACTTTTCTTTTGAAACGGAGGGAATGGTATTGAGGGCATCTGCACATGGATGGCTCCCACCGTCGGAAACCCTAAGTACATCTCATTGATACAATAATTAATTAATTACATAACGGTTTATCATTATAATTTCACATGGATGTCTCCCACTCTAGAAATCATAAGGACATCTTAGTCATGCAATACTTAATTACATAACCGTTTTTCTTCCGGATATTAAAGCCAGAGTCGTCCATGGTCTTCCATACCACAAACTTTGTTCGAGTTTAAACTTTGCCACGTTTTGAGACGTTGTTACTCGAAGACTGTCATAATAACATGGACGGTTCTCTACAAGCTTGCGTTTGAATTGATCTACAATGATTTTTATTTATCATTATTATTGTCGGGCGACTTACTGTGATGCTCTGATCAACAGTACAGACCACACTATTTTGATGATATACATTTAATATATGCTTGACCGACTTTCTGGAGAGATTTATGGCTAGGAGCTGATCATCAGCTTCAATCTCCCGCGGAGGACGCAATTCTCCTCATATTGGGCATCAAATCAGCGAGACCCTCAAATCTCCCGAGGAGGACGCAATTCTCCTCAATTATATTCACCACAGTGGGCATATTTATAATATTTATATATGCACACACGGCGATATGGATCTCAAGTATTTGTCCAACATAAACGCCAATGGATTCTGTATATATATAGAAGCATATATACAATTTGTATTCATCTATTTCTATTGTACATAATGCATGCAGTGGAAAAGTTGCCGTTTGCGTTGGACAAAATATCTGAGACCCGAATATCAAACGAGACTCACTTACACAGAGCGCACTATTATCCAGCTACATCCGATTCTGGTAAACATGTAACAAACAATTAATAAAACCCAACACTCCGCAATTCCAACATTTTTCCTTGGACTTTCCAAAAGATTTATGTCTTCCACAAGATTTGGATTGATCATTTTCTCTCTTATTTCTTTTCTCTTTTGATTTTTCATAAACAATGGAGGCCTCATTAATGGATTTAGAAGCTTTATTCTCAGCTCTTCTAAGATTAAAGTAATTATGACCTCATCAAGCGCCAAGTTTTTATAGTGCTTCTAATGACCATTACTAAGTTGTCTCATAAATCTGGAAAATAACACAAAAAGTTCATATAGTCATCCTCCTTGTCCATTTTCACTCCAAATGAGTTCAAATGAGTCATACTAGTAATTTAGTATTAAATGTATCATGGTGCTTGACTATAGAACTACCATCACCCATTCTCAAGGAAAAGAATTTTTCCACAAAAATAAAAATAAAAATTATTAACCAAGAATTTAGCCTCATACAAATCCCCCAACATGTCCTAGAGAAAGTTTGATATTTTTTCTTGCTTTCTTCTTGCCTCTCTTTCCAACATCTAAACAAAGTTTGATAAGGCTTCTTGCCTCTCTCTCTCCAACATTATCCACTCTTCATATTTCATACCAATGGGTTTGGTCCTAGATACTACAACCAATAGATCTCAATCTACGAGAAAATCCTCCATTTTGAGATTCCACGGCTCAAAATTAGTGCCATTACACTTCACTATTTCTAATTTAGACATGTTTTCCCTTTCCCTGCAACAAGATTTCCTTCTTTGCAAGCTCCCACTCAAACCAAGATAAGATCCAAAAAACGTGTCCCTAACACCTCGTATCTAAGGTGATCAAGCTCTGAAATGAAAAGATGTAGAGGTGTGGAATACACTTCATACACTAACCAATGAGGGAAGAATGTGCAAAAAATGTTTAAACAAATAGTAGTAGATGATAAGTAGAAAATAAATTTAATAAAGCATTATAAAATAATTTCTGAGGGAAACCCTTCCAAGAGAAAAACCCCACACTTTGAAGCATGCTCAATGTATTATTTAGCAAATAAACATTTATAGTACATCGTAGTCTTGTTTCTCTCAACAAGAGTCTTCAATATCCACATAAGGATTCTAGAGAAACTTTGGCACTGTGACGATAAGTTTAAAATCACACATTGTTTTCCTCAAACCCTAGCGCTCAATACATAAGCATAACAAAAGCATAAACCATTTATAGTTTTCCAATTGTACATGTTGGAAATCATCAACAAATAATTGACCAATTATTGTTTCTTAGCATTCATTACCTGGTAGTGATATGCATTTATTACATGTCACTACTCAACATTTAATCCTTGATATTGCTCGGTATTTATTTTCTGTCGTTTCTCAACAATCATTACCTACTAGACACTACATAACTGCAAGGTGTATGACAAACATGTCCCAACTTGGAGGATAGTGGTACACAACGACTTTGGTCACTTTCATCTCTTTTCTAGATCAAGAAAAACACAAAGGTCCAAAATTATAAGCCATGCCATAAGATCTCAATTGCTTTAAGATCCGACTACCTATAATCCACCTTGATAGCAGGCTGGATATTTACCGCCATCAAACTCCATAACTAATGGCATCCCATGTGGGCCTAATTCTCTCAACAATAATTTGTGAGTTGATTGAAATACATAAAATTTACTTTTAAAATGGAGCGAATGGTATTGAGGGCATCTACACATGGACGGATCCCATCGTCGGAAACCCTAAGTACATCTCATTGATACAATAATTAGTTACATAACCGTTTATCATTATAATTTCACATGGATGTCTCCCACTGTGGAAACCATAAGGACATCTCAGTCATGCAATAATTAATTACATAACCATTTTTCTTTCGGATATTAAAGCCAGAGTCATCCATGGTCTTCTATACCACAACCATTGTTTGAGTTTAAACTTTTCCACGTTTTGAGACATTGTTACTCGAAGACTATCATAATAACATGGACAATTTTCTACAGCCTTGTATTTGAATTGATCTACAATAATTTTTATTTATCATTATTATTGTCGAGCCACTTATTGTGATGCTCTGATCAACAATACACACCACACTGTTTTGATGATATACATTTAATATACTTGGGTCATATTGTATCTCAGTAAAAGTGGAGGGTGAGTGCATGAAGTTAGTTGTCGAAAAAGTGGTAAGGGGTCAGTAGGAACGTGCATGCATTCCTAACCCTATAGGTTTGGAAGTTCTCGAACTTCCACTCATATTTCCACATAGGTTTAGTGGCATGAATGCATGTGCATTCCTAGGAACGTGCGTGTGTTCCTCTACTAAACCCTTTTTAAAGGGTTGCGAGCATGATTTATGCTCATTTGCACAAATGGTGCTCACGTTTTTACTTTCATTGAGTAAATAGAGAGGATATAGAGAGGAGCATCATGGTGAGGATCTTTCCACCTTGTCCTAGTCTAGCTAGGTATGTTTAATTGCTTTTATTTTTCTCTTAATTCAGCAATTTCCAATTTAGTCTTTTACACCCAAGAATCTAAATTAAAGAAATTTGTAGTTTTCTATTATAATTAAAAAGACGACCTAATATACATGCGTTGGCTTAATAAATTGAAACATATATAATAAAATGGAACTACAATACAATGTAAACTGCCTAGAACAAAACCAAGGAGAGAAAAAACCCAATCCACCACAACCACCCAATGTAAACAGTCAAATTGATGAGGGGTTGGTCATATTAAGAAACCTTGAGGAACAATTAAGGGACACTAGAGAGCCTAGAAGAGTCTCCTTGGCCACTTCTTTGGAAGTTGGTAAATTGACCTTTATTTCTGATTATAGGGTGAGAATGTATGAGTACTATAGCATTGGTTTGGATAGAAACTAAGTCAGAGACTTGGCCATTTCAAAACAAAAAATATTGACAATTTTTAGGGATCCTAGAAATGGACAAGAACTACCATTGACCAAGAAACACCTCTCCATTGACTGGTGCATCCATCCCTAGATTAGTCAAAACTTGATGGATAGGTGGTATATGGTTTTTAATAAACCTCCCTATAATAAGAAGGAGGTTCCCTTATATTTTCTAAGAAAATTATGGGCTGAGTTTATTTTGGTTAAGCATGTCAACTACTTTGACATGGGTGACTTCCACAGGGTGGGTCGAGAGTCCGCACAGGACTGAGATTATTCCAAGCATGATCCCATGTTAGGTCCTCGTCTCCCCATGCGAAGGCCTAACCCCTCTATCCAACATCCTCTTATTGCATATAGTTTGAAAAAAGTACAACGATGTAAGTCAGATATGAATTTGACCAAATTACCTGAAATATTGGACCAGACCCAAATCTACTCGCCTATCCCACAATTAAGTGACCCAAACTTATATTGGGTTATCTAAACCCATAAAAGGGTGCCTATGATCGAATTCTCCTTCTCCGATATGAATTGATCACTCACAGGATCAAATCCTACATAATTTAATTCATTTCATCTATGATCATGTTTCCCATAAAACCAGTCATTGTGGATGAGGGATTAATACCGAGGCGCTAAAATATATATTCCTTAATTGTTGGCGCTAAACCCATGACCTGGTGGTTAATACAGAGCACTTACTATGTCTTCCTCAACAAGCCAAAGTATTTCTGACTCAAAGAATGTGACCGAGGGTTGTGACCTTGTCCCAGTCCTTTCAACGTTAACCTCCTCCTCAGCAAGGGTTGATGGTCAGGATTAAATTGCCAAATAGATCTACGACTATGGATGATTGCAGAGTGTCTACTTGTGTAGAGGTTAATTCTCCTCCCAATCTTCGTAATGGAAACTGCACGCTGGTAGAGGGTTTGACGTGAACTGTTGATCCGTTTGCAGGTGATGAGCGACGATGCTGGATGATTGTAGAACCACAACTTGCATGGGAATTAATTCCAACCACACTATTCACAATAGATCATATCCTTTGATCTACTCTTTATTGATCTGATGGTCACGACTTAATCAGTCGTTGAACCGATGGTGCTCAGTCTTTATCTACAGATCCGATGATTGTTATTCGTTGGTTAATGATCTATTCCTTTCTCATGATTAGACAGTTATGATTAGTCTTGTCGATTTATCTGATGACTACTATACCTTGATCTCCCCTTCACATTGTGTGTGTTCTCTCTCCTGATATAAGGGTCACAATTCACCTGAGATTTCATCAGACGGTTCCTGTAGCTTCTTCCACCATTGTCAAACACTTACATGCCATCAACAATAATCTTCAGGATCATTGACCCTTACAGTGGTCAATGATCACTACAACAATTCATAACTTGTTCAATTTTGAATGGCTTCTGTTACTCTTGTCTCCTGGGGTTTAACACTCTATCTTCAATGTGAATCGTTAAGCATTGTTCCTCCTGTGCTTCACCATGATGCTTATATGGATCTTTGATCCTGACTTCTCCTTCTTGTCATGCAACACGAAATCTACACCTGCAATCACGAACCTTCCCTGCAATTACACAGACTCAGTTGTACACACAGATTTATCCTTCTTCCTCATAGGTGTACCATACACATATACAGAAATCTAAATACAGAGGCTTTTCAGTGATACTCAAACAAAGTATTTTCCTTTCATTCATATACAGATGTTTACATACAATTACACAGGCTCATAGGCCTTCCTTTTCCTAGATCAAATCAATATGCTTCAATCATAATTCTCCCTTGGCATGATAAAAATTCCATTGGCCACACCTAATGCCTCTAAGGATTACAATATTTGTACAGATGAATTATGAAACCATTTATGGTTCATATCCACAATCTACTCAACCATATCCGAAGGATACTCTAGATCCACAAAATCATCAACCAAATACTAAGTCCAGGACTCACAATCCCTATGAGATCTAATATCTCCTAAGATATCAAAACCCTCATGTTCTCATACACTCAAGAACAATCACATTTTAATCCTCACACACACATTACACTCCAAATTCTCAAAAACATAGGAAAATACATTAAATCATGCTTATGGAGCCTAAATGAAAGACCACCTAGATTTCTACCAAATGTACAAAATTTAGAAAGCAGGATTCTCCTGCATTAGACTCCTAAGGTTTAAAACATTCATGATCTCGTGATCATTTGTCTTCAAATGCTTATGAAAAACTCCAGGGTCCCAAACCTTAGTTTGTTGTTGTCCAAATGCTCTACACCTTTGTTGTTGCTTCCTATCATCTTTTTTCTAGTTCTTCTTCTTTTCTTCAATCAACTTCAAATTCTAATTGATCATCGCTTATGTTGTCATCTTCCTCCATATGGACTGCTC
The DNA here is from genome assembly GCA_009831015.1 of Picea engelmannii. Taxonomy (NCBI): domain Eukaryota; kingdom Viridiplantae; phylum Streptophyta; class Pinopsida; order Pinales; family Pinaceae; genus Picea; species Picea engelmannii. The sequence goes on along the minus strand of ML791575.1, from coordinate 260,203 downwards.
TATAATCAAATTCCACAATTCCTGAACCACATAATCATTTTCAGCTATCCCCTGCAATCCTTGATTGCTTCCAATAACATCTTCTTGGGATAAGCGTCCTTGCTTTGGTCTTATGTTGTTGTTATCCCTTTTCCGTAGTACACCTTCACTTTCATATCCTTGACTACTCCTAATATTTACACAATATTTCACCTCTTCCAATTCAACATTTAACTTATGGAATATTTCCTACAAATTCTTCTCTTGAACTTGACTAAAGAAACAAATTAAATCCAAGTGTTTCATACCTTCACTTACCATATCAACAACATACTTATTAGTCATCATTTCTTCCTTATACTCTTATGTAGCCCAATGCAACATTTCCTCCACAGAAATATCTTTAAGCCAATCCACTGTCTCACTCATGTCTTCAACAATTCTCATGCCTTCAACATCCTTCTCATTGTTTTCAAGAAACAATGTTGTCTGCATAACAAAATTTTGAATATTCCCTTGACAAGGCAAATCTTCCTAGTTCACCCTATCCTTGGAAGATTTCCAATCTTCATAACCTGCATTCACACACTAATTATCATATTTAACATTATAAAATTCTTTTGTTGTCATCCTCAGTATGGCTCTTCCTTCTTCTTCTGGGTTTTCTATTGAAGTTTTATTGTCTCTGTCTACTTGAGACAATGCTATCATCACATCCTCCTTTAGTTCTTCAACACCTGCAAACACACTTTCCTGCAATTCCTTGTAGTCCTTCATCCAATAAATGGATCTACCATCATCATTGATCATCAACCTTTGCTCAGGTTCACACCAGTGAACTTCCCCATCTTCCTCCATTTCCTCAATAACACCCATGACCTGTGTTGTTTCCATGCTTTCAAGAAGCATATGTCCACCATCTCCAAACTTCATGACAGTCTCATCTAGCTCTCCAATTTCTTCTCCTACAGTCACAAACAATGGATTATCATAAAAATAAATTTTATGAGCTCTTATATCCTCATCCAAATCCTTTGTCAACACATCATCATTATGTTGATATGAACTCCTCAAAGAGTCCATGAGACTTTCTGTAAGTCTCCCTTGTCCTTCATATCCTTCTCTAAGTATATTTTATTCCTCAAGTTCACAATAAACAACCTGCATCTTAGACTCAACTGCTTTGAGTTCTCTCTTCACTTTGACATACAAACTTTGCCTCAACTTCACTTATAGTAGGTTCCATCTCATTGTCTTCTTCCTTAATTCCCAACCATACCATTGGTCCTTTTCTTGTTCCTCTAGCAACTTCATTAATGCATTCACACTTTCTCTTATATCAACAAGTTTCCTACAAACTCATTTTGACTCATCCCTTGAATACCATTTTCCTTGGTATCCTTATTGTGGCTTCCCTCATGACTATCAATAGTCATCCTCCTCTCCTTCTTTTGTGGAATCTCCTTGCCCACTTGTGAGAAACAATAGGCCTCCCTCATATCTCTATAAAAAATCTCCTTTTGTTACCAATGCCAAGTCATGTTGTTGGAATTATATTGGTTCTATGCAATAGAACCCTCTTTTGAGCAATCTTGTTCTTCATCTTCCCAAGTTGTATGTTGCTGCATCTTCAATTTCTCACTTTCCTCTCCTCTGAGAACTTATGTTGTTCTTTCTCGTCTTCAACAATCTACTTTTTTGACTCTACCACATTCCTTACTATGCTTCAATATTCATCCTCATACAACTTCCTTGTTGTACCATGCTACTATGACCTGCATTAAGAATACACTTTAGACAAATTTACCAAATTTTACCTGTGAGATCCTTTCAATGATCTCCTTCCTTATTTTGGTTGGAATTATCATTCCTCAATCCTTCACTCTGCCTCATATGCTTCTATTGTGCTAGTCTGACCTGCAACTCAGATTTCCCTTTGTTGATTGCAGTCTCTTGTAACTCTGCTACTGCAACTCTATTCCTTATCTCATATTGGAACAATATTCAACTCTTGCAAGGAACTTTTGTGTTCTTCTCCTCCAAAGGCTCAAACGTGCATCACAATTTCATTAGTCTATAATAATATATCAAACCCTTTATTCTCTCATCAAATATAAAAATATCAATTTCATTCTCTTTCTGATACCAAACTGATGCAAGTTAGATATGAATCTGACCAAATTACCCAAAATGTTGGACCAGACCCAAATCTACTCGCCTATCCCACATTTAAGTGACCTGAACTTGTCTTGGGTGCTCTAAACCCATAAAAGGGTTCCTAGGATCAAATGACCCTTCTCTGATTTGATTCGATCACTCACATGATTGAATCCTTCACAATTTCATCCATTTAAGCTTTGACCCCGTTTCCCATAAAACTAGTCGTTATGGCTGAGGGCTTAATACCGAGGTGCTAAATTCTATCTTCCTTAACTATTGGCGCTAAATCCGTGACCTAGTGGTTAACATAGAGCACTTACCATGTCTTCCTCAACAATCCAAAATATTCCTAACTCAAAGCATGTTAGCTAGGGTTGTCACCTTGTCCCAGTCCTTTCAATGCTAACCTCCTCCTCAGCAAGGGTCTATGGTCAGGATTAAACTACTGAAGAGATCTACATCTGTGGATGATTGCGGAGTATCAACTTACACAGATGTTAATTCTCCTCCCAATATACACAATGGAAATTGCACGCTGGTGGAGGGTTTGACGTAAACCTTGGATCTGTTTGTGGGTGACGATCGACAGTGTTGGTTGATTGCAAAACCACAACCTACATGGGATTTAATTCCAACCAGAATCTCCGCAATGGATCCTATCCATTGATCTGTTGTTCTTTTATCCGACGATCATGAATTGATCATTCGTTGACCCGACAGTCCTCCTCGTGTGTCTCCAAATCCAACGGTTTTTATGCATTGGTCAATCATTTATTCCTTTCTAACGATAGAGCAGTTCTAATATGTCTTATCGATTCATCTGATGACTACTGCACCTTGATCTTCATTGCATGTTGTGCATGTTCTCTCTCCTCATATGAGGTTCAGAATTCGCTTGAGCTTTCATTGTACAATTCCTGATTATTTTTCCACCATTGTCAAACACTTGCATGCCATCAACAACAATCTTCAAGATCATTGACCCTTACAGTGGTCAATGATCACTACAATGATTCAGAACTTGTTCAATTTAGAACGAATTATGTTACTCTTGCCTATTGGGGTTTAACACTCTATATTTAGTGTGAATCATGAAGAATTATTCCTCTTGAGCTTCACCATGATGCTTATATGGATCTTTGATCCTCAGTTCTCTTTATTTTCTTGCAACACGAAATCCACAATTGCAATCACAAACCTTCCTTGCAATTACATAGACTTAGTTGTACACATAGATTTATCCTTCTTTCTCACAGGTATACCAAAAATAGATACACAAATCTGAATACAGAGGCTTTTCAGTGATACTCAAACAAAGTATTTTCCTTTCATTCATATACACAAGTTTACATACAATTACACAGGCTCACATGCCTTCCTTTTCCTAGATCAAATCAACAAGCTTCAACCCTAATTCTCCTTTGGCCTGATAAACATTCCATTGGGAACACCTAATTCCTATAAGGATTACGATATTTGTAAAAATGAATTCTGTAGCCATTTCAGATACACAATCTACTCAACCATATCCCAAGGATCATCTAGATCCACAAAATCATCAACCAAATCCTAAGCCTAGGACTTACAATCCCTACGATATATAATATATCCTAACATATCTCAACCCTCATGTTCTCATGCACTCGAGAGAAATTACATTTTAATCTTCACATATACATTTTAATCTTCAACATGCACAACAAAGTACAGTGAGGAGAGGGAACACAGACATAGAAATCGTCCATGTGAACCTCACAGATGCTCAAGCTATGGGAAGACATGATATGGGCCTATAAATCCCATTGGACAACATAACTTCATGGAGGGGGTTAGTATCTTAACCCTCTTTATGTTCTTCATCATTATATATTTATATTTTATTTTGTGTAATTATATAGATTTTTTATTGTATGTTGTTTTGCAGTTGTTATGTATGAGAAGTAGGCCCTATACACCAATAGATGCATCAATGGCTATCCCCACCACTGATGCAGAAATATAGGCAACTTGCTCATTGGGCACATCCCACACATAAGTATGTGTCACATTTTATAAATTCACCATTGTCATTTCTTTATTTTATGGCATCCTCAAATTTTTAATGTTCTTTTGTTTCTACATGATTTGGTACTAGGTGATGTCAAGGAATGTCCATATGGGATGGACAAGTCATCTACATCACAGGTACCATGTGAATAGTTAAATATCATATACTTATCAAATTGTTTGTGTTTCTGTTTTTGAATTTTACTATTTGGTACTAACAGTTCAATATTATTAATATGTATGTCAACTGCGGAAATATTTGCTAGATATAGTACTACTTCACTCCCTAGGAACCTAGGACTTGCTTCTGGGTTACCTTATCTAGGCCTAGGGAGTTTCAATCACTTCTAAAACCTATGGAGGCCTATCGCAACCCATCCCCATCATCTGTCTTATTGCACACATCCTCATTCGATTCACACACATGCCACTCATCCACACCACCTCTTCCATCACATCCATCTACAGTGGATGTAATTGTATGTCACCCACTCCCACCACCATTTCCATCAGCCCCATATACTGAGGCTACCACAGTAGAGGTTTCCTCGGAGTAGGTTGTACAACCTAGTGCTCCTTTTTCCAACAAATATCCATTGAGGCCCGATATATTCACGGTGAGATAATGTGTTGATGATAATTTTTTATGTATCATGAATTTGATTTTACGCATATTTGTTTAATTTTCTTGACTTGATCCTTGTAACTAATGCATGGTGGCATTGGGTAGAGATTGGGGTCACAGAGGAGGGTAAAACCATCACAATTGATAGTAGCATATGCAGTGATTTGTCTTAGGTTAAATTACAAAGTATCATTTTGTATGTCTATTAATCCATTGAGGAAAAAAATTGTAACAATGTTTTGCATTTGTGTAGTCTCCACAGTGTCAAAGAATGCCCAAACCTAGAACTACTTGAGGTGCTTCCTCAAGCAACACAATACATATATATTTCCAGGATGCTCCTGAGGGTGGCAAGGGTGGCAGTGACCAATGATTGACTAACTATTGCCATTTTGTATCTAGGCCACCATAAGGATGATTTTTATGTTAGGATACTTCTTGTCACTTTGTATATTGGGCACGAGGTGACATTTTGTAAAAAATGTACGATTTAGATGATTTTGAATATATATATATATATATATATATATATATCATGGATTTTTTATGAATCTCATTTTTTCTACATTTTATGTTGATGAATATATGAATTTCAAAAGTGTGTGAATTGTATGTGTATTAATCCCTTGATTTTTTTCTAAAGTGATTATAAATACTTTTGTTATGCATTAAAAAATATATTATGGTGGAAAATATTGCTAAGTGCCAAATCCATAAGCAATTAATGGTTCTCAAGTAACATTTCTTGCTAATGAACCATGAATCTCTACATCATCGATAAATCATTCCTTCTGAATTATTTTCATGAATATTGTGGATATACATATTCTAATTCACAACCAACAATATGGACTACCTCTTGAATTATCTCCATCTAAATCCAATGACAATCCACCCCCAAATAGTGGTCACTTGAAAATATTGTGACCTAAAAAATGGCATATTACAATACTCTATTATAGAAATAAATTTTCTCATTTATATTCTACATAATTGTAAATCACTTAACAATCTCAGTTCAGTGTTATGTCAAATTAACCTCCATAACTAGTACTAGAATTACTCAATTATGAATATGACATAAGCTAAAATTCAATTATGTAAGTACACAAAATTTGGACAACCCAAACACTTCATATATATTTAGAATATGAAGTACATGCACCTACCAATATCTTATCACAGGTTGTTACAAGTTGGGCTCTTCAAACCCTAGTCTTCGCTTGACATTCCTTTGAGAAGCCTAGTTGTTAGTTTCTTAGTTGATTCAATCGATAATTTGACCATTTTCTAGGGAAGACACATTATTCCCCTCTTTCTATGCATGCCATATATAAAATCATTTGATTTATGTGTAACCCTTCATAAATTCCAAAAAGACTAGTCAATGACTCATTAATGCACTCATGTGTTTGTTTAGGTTGTGTAGTGGGTATATGTAAATTTTGTTAAACCCATCAATTATTAATAACATTTATTCATTCTTCCATGATGTCCACTAAACTTATTGATTTTTATCAATACAATGAGAGAGTTCACATGGAAACTAAATCTTAGAATGGGCATCATTTTCCACCTACAAATAAAGGTTTTGAGGTTACATTTCATGACACACCATAGAAAGTAATGTTATGCTACCAAAATTACTCCAAGGAGACTTGAAACTATTATTCCTTTCCCTTCACCATCTATGGGATTTTAATGCACATTCCTATCCAATTTTTGTGTTAGAGCACACAAGGAGACAAAGGACCCTCCCAAACCAAATCCCACAAACTTGTTCATGCCATGCAATTTCCATTCCATTTCCATGCCTTTCCATGTCGTGCCATTGTCATGCCTTTCCAAGACATGCCATTTCCATGCCATGTCATTGCCACACCATTTCCATGCCATTTTTGTGCCATTTTGATGCCATGTCATGCCATTTCCATGCCTTGTCATTCCATGCCATTGCACTCATTTCCATGCCATTTCCATTCCTTCCCATGCCAATGTTATGCCTTGTCAAACCATGCCATGGCATGCCATTTCCATGCCATTCCATTTTCATGCCTTTCCATGTCATTTCCATGCCTTTCCAAGCCATGTCATTCCATGCCATCGTCATGTAGTTTCCCATGTCTTGTCATGTATCTTCCCATTTTAACATATACAACAATAAGTATAGTGTTCCATAACATTATGCAAGGAAAAATTCAAATCAAAATGTGGATTGGAATGAGACAAGAATAACAAAAAAATAAACCTTTATCATCCCAAGAAATAAAAACATTTTTTGTAGGGACATACTGTGACATCCCCAAAAATAATTTATTTTTAAGCTTGAGATTTCTTAGAAAAAATTATTTTGTTTTTGGTAAATTCAAAATTGGAATTTGTTTGCCATTTTTGGCAATTCCAAAATTTGAATTTAATTAATTGTAATTAATGATTATGAGTGTTGGGTAGAGACCCGATTTGACCCAACTAACCTCTTGACTATGACACTTGTATGAAACATAATATTTTATAATTATTGTTGGAAGACAAATGGAACAACCATGTTGAAATCAACTGACCATGACTCCATGAGTGGGGAACATGTTGAAACTACCTCAGGTCCAATTGTTACAAGTGGAAAATCAGGAATTTGACCATGGGCAGCCCCTGAAAATAAGGGATTTGGAAATATGCAAAAATTACCAAGGGAGGGAAAAAGACATAGGCAAAAAGAAGTTTTGAGATATATGGCATATGTGAGGAGGCAAGACGTTGCCTAGTATGCCGGGAAACAAATCTATCTCTTGTTGTTATGAACATTATTGGTTGAGTGTGAGGCAAGGGGAGGACTGCTAATACTGAAGAGAAATTGTTGAGAAGGAGTTCCAGGTTAGCCCTCATGGATTCATCATCAGGCTAGGGGTGAACAGGACTAGTGATTTGGCTACCCTGTTCTAAGGTTGGGAGGAACCGGGCTATTCCTTTTGTTGTTACAGTAATTATCTAGATATGTTCCTCTACTTTCCTCTTATTATAATTGTATTGTTGGAATGATTATACATGTTTTCTACTCCTAGCTATATGTGCATATGAGAATAGGTGGAATTATAGAGTTGTTGTAAGGTACTTGTTGTAGCAATAATTTTGTACTACCAAAGATTATATCTACATGATCATAACATGTTATCTGTTGTAGGAACCAGCTAATCTGCTAAATAATATATCTAAATTAGTTACCATAGGTGATCTATTATAGGAATAGAACTATCATGTTAATGTATGAACTTATGCAACAATTGAGTATTATCTATGGTAGGCATAGAATGTAAATAGTAAATAGTGTGGTAAAGCCATTGTGTATGAGTCATGGAAAAGATAAAGTTATCTAGTACAAAGTAATAAATTAACCAAAAAAAATTACAAGCACAAATTCTGGAAAAAATTCTACCCATCATAAGACCATATACTTACAAGATAATCCAGTTTTGTTTTCAACTCGTATAGATACAAACCCAAAATCGAGACTACTATGATAAAGATTTATGAATCGTATATGTAGCTATATGAACACAGTTATGAATTCATGCATTTTATTCAGCAATCAATATAGTAGATGGCATAGAAATGGCATTGCACAATTATAAATCTTTGTACACATATCATTTAATTAATATGCAAACTTTCTACCAATTATATAGAACCCCATACACAATCAACGCATTGAAAGAATGGATATATATATATATATATATAAGTAAGCACTCCAGAGATAATCACAGAGTCACATCTTTAATCTACGTTACTCTGATAAACTCAGATCTTTTTAAATGTCTAATGCTTACATCCAACCTAACTATTACAAGTCCAGGATAGAGCAATTCAGTAGTAAACACAAGAGATTAATACTTCCAACACTTTTCATTTTTCCTAGGGCCTACTGTAATAAAGGTCGAAAGTAAATCCATGAGAATAAAGAAACAACATATGTTATTCATAATATAACTTATACCATAGTAAGGAAGAACAGTTCCATTATGCAAGATAATCTATTTCGTATTTTCTATTTCAATGATGTTTGCAAATAAGTACATAATAACGTTCGACATAATCATTCGACTAGATATACAATTAAGGTTGACTCTCTTACTCGGGCATGAAGGCAAGTAACAGAAGAAAAAAATCTAATACTAAAGAAAACAAATCTTCATCCATAGAGATAACCCTCTAGTATAAATCCTTGTAGCCATTAAGTCGCCTAGGACTCTCCTTGAAAGGGGTGAGTTCGAACCCGAGTACCTATTATGTAGGTTGCAGAAGTCTATCTCCATAAATATTGCATGGACAAATCCATTGCACAAGATTGTGCTAATTACCATCAATAATTTTTCAACAGAGATAAGGCGAATGAAAGAAACGAGTAATAATAGGAAATGATTTGCAGACTCATACTTAACTTTAAGTGGAGGGATCTGATATCCTTTGATGTTGCACCGAGTTGAGTAACACCCCAAACCGAAAGGGGAGGAGGATCCCAAGACTCCCTGATGGGTACCCTCGCAAGCACAGGGTCCCATATATATATATATATATATATATAAGACAGTGCAGGAAATGAATATACAATTTTCCCTTATAGTGAAGGACGTGAGTCGCATAACGAGATTGGGCCAAGATTTATTTCTAATTGCAATTATTGAAATTGGAATCCATAGAACAATTAACACTACAAAAATCTATCCAATGTCATCTAAGAATTAATGTAGTTAAGGAAGAAAAAGTCCAGGGAGAAACACTGTGCCGAAAGTCAGAATTTAAGTAAATGGACACGAATACAATGAAACTGAATGTTTTTAGTATACAACGCAGGGTACAAAGAATTTTTTTATGTAGGGTTACGCTAAATGTTTCTATCGGAAAGCATTCAATTAAGAAATTTCAGTCATAAGAATTCATCGGTTATTGGAAAAATAGGGAATCAAAATCAAACCCAAGATCAGGCACTCAACCAAGGTAGGAAACATTATTAGAATATTGCCAATGAGATTTTCGTAATGTAAACTAAGAATAGCATACAGGCAAAGCACAAATCCCTAACCTAATACAAACTTTCGGGCCATAGTCCCGGTGAAGCATAGAATGTAATAGCACAGAGAGAAATCAACAAATGTAGGGGATGACTAACAAATGGTTTACGAACATAACACTATCTGTGTGAATTCATCAGGAGGAAATACAAAGAACAAGAGGCCAGGAAACCTTGTCGAGTGACTGAGTAGAACAAATAACAATAGAAGAGTCACTTATCGGTAATAAGAACAATCTTGGGAGGCTCTCCAATGTTGCCATTCTCTCCATGCCGAATGAACACCAAGGAAACAAAGAGAAAACACAGAGCCTGACTTTGGAACAACTTTCACAAAAATGATAGGCGAATAGATATTGTAACCCTAAAGCAGGAACCCCACATAGAGTGAATGCTGAGGGTACAACGAGAAGCATGACCATGTTATGTAAGTGACTTGGCATGTTTGGGTTGGACAGAGATATAGGGTTGGCCCTCATTTTTTATGTACCTCCTTTAATGGTCGGTCACATATCAACTGTCATTAATCTTGTCACATTTAATGTATTTACAAAGTAAATAATGGTTTTCCTCAAAACCTATGATGTTGAAATCCTCAGTCTCCAACCACTACCCAATCCAGTTAGCACCAGTTAGTTAGAATGTGCTTAAATCGGGTAGAGATAATCAATGGTTAGCATAGGGTTTGTTTTCTAACTAGAAAACCGTTAGGTAGCATTGTAAATGAAAGATATTCAACCAATCAAAGTGTTTTACAGAGGAAGCCTGTTGATGAATTTGATCACCTTTTTGGAAGATCCAACAACTTATGATAAAACCAGTGTATCGCTAATATAAAACCCAACACCCAATGCATTATGTATAAAGTCATATACGTGGACTTGGAGTTTAGACTTGCGCGCATATGTGGAGGTGCGTTTAGAGGAGAGGTTAGGATTCTAAGTCCTATGCCTATGTTTTAATTTTCAATTTAACACCAAGTATAAACTTATAACCACATAAAAATGTTAGTATGACCTAAACGAACATTGAAAGAAAATGCTAGATTGTGGGTCTGTTGTTTTGGAAAACGGGAAATTAGGCACACTAGATATCAGAGTTTAACAATGGAAATAAAAGGTTATTTCTTTATTATAAGTCTGTCTTTAAGAAATTGAAGGTTAATGTCCCTTAGAAGAAACCTTTTTTTTATGACGAATTTGAGGTACATTACACATATGACTTAAATTTATATCACAAAGTTCCTTTCCACCCAATGAAGTGTTTATGACATTTTAAGTGTAGGTGAAAAAGTTTGCATGCCTTTCCAAGCCATGACATGCCTTGCCTTTCCTTGAGTTTCCATGCCATGTCATGCCTTGAGTTTCCATGTCATGCCATGCCATGACGTGCCTTACCTTTCCAAGCCATGTTATGCCTTACCATGCCATACCATGCCATTGCATGCCTTGCCTTGGCATGCCATGCCTTACCTTGCCAGGCCTTTCCATGCCATTCCATTTCGGGACTTTCCTTTTAATGCCTTTCCTTTCCTTGCCATTCCATGACATTCCATGCCTTTCTTTTCCATGTCATTCCTTGCCATTGCATGCCTTTCCTTTCCATGTCATGCTTTTCCATTCCTTGTCTTGCCAAGAAATGCCATGTCATTTCCATACCTTGCCATTCCATGCCATTTCCATTCCATGCCATTGTCATGCCATTTCCATGCCTAACCATGCCATGTCATTTCCATTCCTTTCAATGCCATGCCATTACCATGCCTTTCTAATACATATCATTCCATTTCCATGCCTTTCCTTGCCATTGCATGTCTTTCCTTTCCATGTCATTTCATGGAATTCCTTTCCTTTCCATGACATTTCACTCCATTCCATTTCCATGCCTTTCCTTTCCATGACATTTCACTCCATGCCATTTCCATGCCTTAACATTCCATGCCATTGTCATGCCATGCCATGACATGCCATTTCCTAGCCTTCTCATGACATGACATGCCATGCGTTTCCTTGTCATGTCATTCCTTGATTTTCAATTTCATTCATTTCCTTGTCATGCCATGCCTTTCCATGCTATACATTTCCATGACATGCCATGGAATGCCTTTCCTTTCCATGAAATTCCATGTCATTCCATTTCCATGCCATTTCCATGCCTTTCCATTTCCTTTCCATGTCATGCCTTGTCTTTCCATGCCATTTCATGCCATGCCTTGCCATGCCTTGCCATGTCATTTCATGCCTTTCGTTTCCATTCCATGCCATTTCATGCCATGCCTTGCCATGCCTTGCCATGTCATTTCATGCCTTTTGTTTCCATTCCATGCCTTTCCATGTCATGCAATTCCATGCCATACCTTAACTTGCCATGACATGTCATGCCATGCCATTGCCATGCCATTTACATGCCTTGCCATTTACTTTCCATGTCATGCCTTTCCTTTCCGTGACATGCCATGCCTTTCCTTGCCTTGCCATGCCATGCCTTGCCATGTCATTCCATGGCATGCATTAAATTTCCATGCCATGCCATGTCATGCCATTTCCACGCCATTTTCATGCCTTGCCATGCCATGCCATTTCCATGCCTTTCCACTCCATTCCATACCATTCCATGCCATTTCCATGCCATGCCATGCCATGCCATTTTCATTCCATTGCCATGCCTTTCCTTTCCATGACATGCCATGCCATGCAATTTCCATGCCATTTCCATGCCTTTCCAAGCCATTCCATGCCATGTCGTTGCCACTCCATTGTCATGCATTACCATGCCATGCCTTTCCAATCCATGCCATTTCCATGCCTTTTCATGACATCTCATTGCATCCCAGTGCCACTGCATCCCATTGTCATGCCATGCCTCCCCAAGCCAATAAAGGATATTAACTAAGTTACAACACGACAAATATAACATCCCTTAAAATAAGTAATCATTAAATGAAAGGGGGATGAAAATTCAAGCCTAAACTACGGTTTAGATAACAAATTATTTCTAAAATGCAAGATGACACATAACAACCCTAAAATATTCAATACATCAAGCCCTAAAGGAATGAAAAATATGACAGAAATATAATAAAAGGCATCAAGGTGTATCTAAGGGTGAAATATGACAACTAAACCCTAGACGTCAAGCTAACAAGGATGGAAATCGAGGGTAAGTACTAATCTAATCATGAAATTGAGGGTTTCAAGACAAGGTTAATTGAAGAAGAATACAAGATAACATGCAACATCGTCACTTTGATAAAAACATTTATTTAATACATTCAAGAAATAACCATCCACAAAACTTGAAATAGTGACCTAGAACTAGACCATGCCTTGCCAAGCCATGCCATACCATGCCTTTCCTTGCCATGTCATGCCTTTCCTTGACTTCACTTGCCATGCCATGCCATCACCATTTCCATGAAATTTCCATTGCCATGCCATGCCTTTCCTTGCCATGCCATACCATTGTCATGTCAAGCCAATAAATGATATTAACTAAGTTCAAACAAGTCAATGGGAACTCCCAAACACCACAAATCAATAATGAAACTATTGTTGTTATAAAACTTGTGATTAATATGTTTAACTTCAACAATATGACAAGTTACAATTGGACAAATAATATAACGACCCTTAAAACAACTAATCATGTAATGAATGGGGGATGAAAATGCAAGCCTAAACTAGGGTTTAGATAACAAATTCCTATTGAAATGGAAGATGACACATGAAATCCCTGGAATATTCAAAACATCAAGCCCTAAAGGGATGAAAATTATGACAGAAATGTAATAAAAGGTGTCTAGGTGTATTATAAGGGAGAAACATGACAATTAAACCCTAGATGTCAAGCTTACAAGGATGGAAATCGAGGGTAAATCCTATTCTAACCATGAAATTAAAGGTTTCAAGATAAGGTTAATTCAAGAAGAATACAAGATAACATGTGATATCACCACTTTGATAAAACAATTATTTAATACATTCAAGAAATAACCTTCAATGACTTAGAAAGATCACTTACTAGCTAAATCAAAGACCTACACCTACACCTTTCCTTTCCAATCCATTCCTTGCCTTTCCATGCCTTTTCTTGCCATGCCATGCCATGCCTTGCCTTTCCATTCCGTGCCTTGTTTTGCATTCACTTTTCATGCCATGTCATTTCATGCCTTGTATTGTAGTGTCTTTTCATGCCATACCATGATTTTCCTTGCCTTTCCATGCCATGCCTTGCCTTGCCCTGCCATGCCTTTCCTTTCCATGCCATGTCATGCCTTTCCTTGCCTTTCCATTGCATTCCATTCCTTGCATTTCCTTTCCAATCCATGCCTTGCAATTCCTTTCCATGCCATGCCTTCCCTTTCCATGCCTTTTCATGCCTTTCCTTGTCATGACATGCCATTCCATACCTTTCCTTGTCATGCCATGGCATGCCTTACCTTTCCTTTCCTTTCCAATCCATTCCTTTCCTTTCCATTCCAAGACTTGCCATGCCTTTCCTTGCCTTGCCTTTCCAAGCCATGAATTGCCTTGTTAGGCCATGGCTTGGCAAGGAAAGGCATTGCATGGCATGGCATGACATGGCAAGGAAAGGCATGCCAAGGAAAGGCATGCCAAGGAAAGGGAAGGAGTGGAAAGGCAAGGAATGACATGGCATGCCAAGGGAAGGAAATCTAAGGCATGGCAAGGAAAGGAAATGCATGGCATGGAAAGGCAAGGCAATGCATGGCATGGAATGGAAAGGAAAGGAAATGCATGACATGGAAAGGCATGGAAAGACAAATAAAGGAAATTCCAAGCCTTTCCATTCCATGCCATGCCATGCCATGAATTTCCATGTCGTACCTTGATTTTCCATTCCATACCATGCCATTCCATTCATTGCCTTGCCTTTCCATTGCATGCCATTACTTGCCTTGCCTAGCCAAGCCATGCCTTGTCGTTCCATGTATTTCCTTGCCATGCCTTTCCTTTCCATTCCATGTCATGCCTTGCCTTGCCATTTCTTGAATTCCCATGCCATGACATGCCTTGACTTCACTTGCCATGCCATGCCATGCCATACCTTACCTTGCCATGCCTTTCCTTGACTTTCCATGGCTTGAATTTCCTTTCCAAGCCATGCCATGCCATTTCCATGCCTTTCCAAGCCATTCCATGCCATGCCATTGCCATGCCTTTCCATTCCATGTCGTTGCCACACCATTTCCATTCCTTGCCAATCCATTCCATTGACATGTATTCCCAAGCCATGCCATGCCATTTACATGCCTTTCCTTGTCATTGCATGCCTTTCCTTTCCATTCCATCCCTCACCATGCCATGCCATGCCATGCCTTTCCTTGCACTAGTACATTTGGGTCAAATTCTGACGGTGCATTCGACGCAATTGCCACTTTATAATGTCAGGAAAACGACAAATAGAGGACCCACTCAAATGTTGTTTCACATGATGTCCTATTTTCAATGCCATAGGTATTGTCTTGATTGCGATGTTCAATGCAGTAACATGTCATCTCGGATTTGACTGTCCAAACCCCATATAGTCGTCGCTACATTGACGCCAGAGACATTGGAATTCCGACATCCCATTTCATCGGTCTCCACAATGTGGATGCCATGTGACCAACGTTAAGGGCATCGGAAGACCGATGGTTGGAAACTTCGGTGGAGAGATGGTCAGATATATACCAACGACAAGGACACCATGTGACTAGCATTAGGGACATCAGAAGAAAAACAACTATCAACATCGGTGGAGTGATGGTCATCTATATACCAACAATAAGGACACCAAGTGACCGATGTTAGGGACATAAAAAGGCTGACGGTAGGAAATGTCGGTGGAGAGATGATCAACTATATACCAAAAAAAAGGATGCCATGTGATTGATGTTAGGAATATCAGAATACGGACGACTGTCATCAATGGTCAGCTATATACCAACAAAAAGGATGCCAAGTGACCGAATAAATCGGACGTCAAAAGACCAACGACTAACAACGTCAGTGCAGAAATGGTCAACTATATACCAATGACAAGGATGAAATGGGACCGACGTTAGGGATGTTAGAAGCCGAACGGATGGAAATGTCAATGGAGTGACGATCAACTATATACCAACGAAAATGATGCCATGTGACCGACGTTAGGGACATCAGAAGACCGATGACCTGTAGGTGTTTTAAAAAATAAAAATAAATGATCTCTTGCCCTTCATTTTAGAGATTATGTAAGCTATAACCAAGGGCCAATATCCTTAGGAACTTCTGTTGGACCATAGTGTTAGTCACAAATAAACAATTTATTACTTGAGGTCAAGATTCCAAAACTGGTGGAAGCGCTAATGGGTTTGGAAACCAGATAAAATAAGAGAAGGTCTAAATATGGTAGGGAAAAGTTAGATCTGGAAGAATATGAAATTTGATCTGGCCTGAAATGTCATTGATCGTGGCCTGTCGAGATCAACGGTCGGGAACATTTGCAGAGGTTGAAGTTGCACAAAGTATAATACCAAAAAGAGGTCCCGAAATTCAAACAACAGTTTTCTCCTGAGGGTATGTGGAATCGTCGAGAGCATTGTGGAATATAAGGTGGATTTAATTGAAACCATTTTTTCACACCCCCACAAATTTTGAAAATTATAAAGGTCGTCTGATTAGAATCTGGACCAGGGGTCAAAATTTAGCCCAAAAGTAAAAGTGTTTGGAATCATGTCAAAATGAATGGGTGTGTAGGCCTCATCATCATGAACCCAACGCACTTCAAATGAGTTAAAACGGACATCATATGAGTGAGATATCGCGTTCTGTTCGACTTGCCAAACAAGCACAAATTTGCCGACTGCATAGTCTGTATAGGTGACAACGTGGCAGGTGTTGATTGGAAATTATGACGTGGAAGGGCCATACAATACGATGTGGCATGATTCTGTCGTGGAAATAATTTAAGTGGAAGACATGTGGAAGTATGGGTTTAGTACATGTGGCATATTGTTGTCCAATGGTATGGTGCCATGTGGCCTAGGTGTGGGCTGCCATGTGGCACCTTGGTTATGGTGTGTAAATTTTTATGGAGTCTGTGGGATTCAAACCCCAAACCTCCACACACAGTGCAATGTCTTGGCAAAGGCCTTTCAACTAGCATGCCATACTTTATTTCTTATTACATATATGTTTCCACATATATTTAAAGTCGATGTATTGTAAGGTTGGCGTGGGGTCCGGGCTGGGGCTTAGCCCCAGCCCCCAGTTTTATACGTACCCCATATGACCTGACTCCACATGTTATTTCATGGGTTCAAACATTTTTTCAAATGGAAACCAACCACGTGCCTGGACACTTGTTGCGCCCTCATCCAGTTTTTAAAATGGTGTCTAATTTTGCTTTGGGACATGGCCACATGGCCCCCCATGCGCCCAACACCTCCGTGATTCGGGGGCATAGTTCCCTAATGGTGAGACATTTTGGCACGTTTTGTGGATATGTGCACGTGTGCTGGGTTTAGGCACAAGAAATGCCGAGAAGACAAGTTACTCACACAGGAGGTGTGAATTGGCGAACCAGAGACAACAAGGTTGGAGGAAAATGGCAAGAGGCCTATCTTCTTCATTTTTTTGGCCAAATGAGGTGCCAAAAAAGCCCAGCTAGGGGTTTTTGGATGTTCTGAATCCATTGGCATAGTTTTCAAAGGAATTTGGAGACTTCTTTTGCAGTTTTTTCTACATTGAAGTTTCAGAGAGATCTAGGGAGCTTAGGGCCACCATTGAAGGAGGCCATGCCCAGAGGAGACAAATTTCATTTTCAGTGACTGAATAGTCATTCTTGACTAATTGATATTCTCTAAACTCATTGGGATAGGTTTCAGAGGCATTTGAGGACTTTTTTAGGTGTTTTTTCCACAAGGAAGCTCAGGGAAGCTCAAGGCCACCTGTAAAAGAGGTCATGCCTGGATGAGCCATGGTTCGTTTTCAGAGATCTAATAGTCATTTTTGGGGTTTTTATGTATTCTGAACCCAATGGTATAGTCACTAAATCCATTGGAGTTGAGAAGAAGCTTTTAAAATAATTTCAGACACATTAATCCCAGAGAACCTAGTCCATTGATGGAGGCTCAAGGAGATGTAGCCCAATTGGGGTTGAACTCCTTTATCATGTTGTTATTGTTGTGAGTTGCTGCTTATATTTTTATGCAAGTTATTTTGTTGTTGTATTATTTAAACAACATATTTAACCTTTCAAGAACCTCACAAATAAACACCTAAAAGAAGCATAAACTTGACACATAAATCCTCTTGCACAACTAAGACATTGAGTAGGGTCCTGAAGTTTATTTTAATGGAGTAGAGGGTGCTTGCATAGAAAAAAAAGTCAGCCCCCTATTTTAAGATCATGTGGTATCAGAGCATATTTTTGATAATGTGATTGCCATTGATAGCTAGAGATTTAGCTATTGGTATTATTGTGCAAGTTTTGTGTTGAAGTTTGATATCTTGCAAGGATGGAGGAAGCTTAAAACATTGATAGTTCTCATACATCTTCATTATCCAAGTTCTTTGACAAAGAGATGTTGAAGGAATTTTTAAGCATGAGAGATATGGTGCAAGAGATGTGGGAATATAGGAATGAGAGTATTGTCCTTCAAGAGCAGGTGATGGCCATGAAGGAGGAGAAGCACCAGCTTCTTGAAAAGTTGCATAAGATGGAGACTCAACTACATGAGGCAAAGGAAACCCTTATCAAGTACATGCATGACCATGAGGTATGTAATGTTGGTTTTTCTTCAAATTCCTCTCAAGATGAATGCTTTGGTGTTTTTGAAAATCACACAAGAGGAATAGGGTCCAATTTGTTATTAAAAATGGGCTATGAAGGTAAAAGGTTAGGAAAGCATGCACAAGGCATTGTTGAGACTATTATTGTTGAGGAGAGGCCCAAGTATAGGGGTATTGGATATGAAAAGAAATATGGAGCATATTCCAAAGTTGAGAAGACAAGGGAAACAGTTCCAATAACAACTTTTGTTGCAAGTTCAATCTCTCAAGCAGTCAAAGTGTGTGTTCAAGATGAATGCACATGTGTGAAACAAGAGATTTGTAATAGCCATGAGGACAAGAGCATATTTGTTGGTCTTCAAAAGAGATCTAGTAACTCTCCAAATTCACCTCATCAAGAAGGCGATAAAGGTGAATGTTCAAGAAATTTTGTTGCAAGTTCAATCCCTCAAGCATGCAAAGTGAGTGTTGAATATGAATGCAGATGTGTGAAACAAGAGAGTCGTGACAGCCATGAGGACAAGAACACTATTGTTGGTCTTAAGAGGAGAGATGGTAACTCTTCAAAGTCACATCAAGAAGACGATAAAGGTGAATGTTCAAGGTATATTTCTGCCTATAATTCGGTTTCTTTTGATTATTTTAAGCATGGTAAATTAGCATGTAAAAATGGGAGAAAACGTTAATGTACATATTGTGGTTTAGATAACCATCATGTTTCAATACGTTGGAAAAGATTGACCACATTCAAGAAACTTTCCAAGAAAAGGTAACTTGAAAATAATATGCAAAAGATTTGCACTCACTGTCAGAAGAGGGGTCATCTCATTCACCAATGTTGGACATTGCATCCAACCACTCATCCACAACATGAGAAGAAGATGGATAAAGAGACTGGAAATAATGGAAGATGAGATTCCATCAACGATGTGAGTCAACATGATTCACAAGAAGACAATTTTCAGCAGGAAAAGTCACCATTGACTTGTCTTGGTAAGAAATGGTTAGATTTCTTGAACAAGTAAGGCTTGCTTTTCTCCGTTTGTAGATGCATATTTCAGCCTTATGTATGCATTTATGTTGAAAGTATGAGAAGTTGTAGCAGCTTATCATAACTTGTATGATGCAAATTTGCATGTGAATGCAATTCTATTGAAAGCATTCTTGTTGTTGCACAACTTCGCCAGGAGGTTGTAAAAGATGGGTATGATACTCACTTATTGCAGCCATTTATCTTTTAATTTCAGCTCTTATGTACCCATATGTTTTTGGGTTTATGTACTTATGTTTGTACTTCAAGGAGAGTTGAAGAGATATGCACATGCATGTGATTTTGTATGTGTGTAAATAGTGAAATTGGTGATAGTTCATTATGAGTGACTCATGATTGTAACATGGTTGTGTATCATGAATTTTGACTTGTCAGTGACAATGTCGATATGTATCAAATGAGTCTCAACTTGTGTTGATGTTGTCTTGACGACTATGTTGTGTCGATCATGTTTTTCGACTTATGTTTATTCGATGGTGTTTGTTGGCTTGTAAGTCAATATTGAGTACACCAAGATGCAGGAAAATGCCATGTACGTTGATGAAGTACAAGATGTGACCATTTTATTGAAGAGAGAAAGAATTGGTTGGCATCATTTTCAGTCTTGTATAAAATTTGCTTTCAAGTTTCATGGTTTTTTTGGTTTCTGACAAGATGTCGCAGGAAAGTTTTTTGCAGCCATTGTAGAGCAGATTGTGTTGATGCCAAAGAGTTCACAAGAGGGACTTGTTTCTCAGTGGGAAGGTTGTCAGTCTTCCAAGCAAAAAGATAATAGTGGGTCAGTAGAAGCTAGAGAACAGTGGTTGAGGGACATAGCCAGTTGTAGTGCAAGGCATGTCAAGGTACCCAGGTGATTTCCAAAAAGATTTTTTCAAGTAGAATCAGTTGATAGAACTTGGAAGAAAAAGAGTATTGAATCTCAAACAGATAATATCAGCTTTTTTGGGTCCAAAATCCTTTCAATGGGAAGGTGTGATCAGAATCTGGACTAGGGGTCAAAATTTAGCCCAAAAATCAAAGTGTTCAGAATCGCGTAAAAACGGACTGGTACATAGGACTCGTCGTCACAAAACCAAAGCACTTCCAACAGGTTATAACACACATCGGATGAGTGAGATATCACATTATGTTCGAGTTGCCAAACAAGCACAAATTTGCTGACTATACAGTCTGTATAGGTGATGACGTGGTAGGTGTTGATTAGACATGTTGACATGGAAGGGCCATACAATATGATGTGGCATGATGCTGGTGTGGAAAGAATTTAAGTGGCAGACACATGGATATATGGGTTTAGTACACGTGGCATATTGTTGTCCAATGGTATGGTGCCACATGGCCTAGGCGTGGGTTGCCACGTGGCACCTTGGTTATGGTGTGTAAAATTTTATGGAGTTTGTGGGATTCGAACCCCGGACCTCCACACACAGTGCAATGTTTTGGCAAAGGCCGCCCAATCGGCGTCCCATACTTTTTTTCTTATTACATATATGTTTCCGCATATATTTAAAGTCGCTTTATTGTAAGGTTGGTGTGGGGTCTCGAATGGGGCTTAGCCCCAACCCTCAGTTTTATACGTACCCCATATGACCCGACTCCACACGTTATTATGCAGGTTCAAATTTGTTTTCAAATGGACAAAAACCACACACCTGGACACTTGTCACGCCCTTAGCCAGTTTTGAAAACAGTGCCTAATTTTACGTTGGGACGTGGCCACATGTTCCCCCATGTGCCCAACACCTCTGTGGTTCAGGGGCTTAGTTCGCTAATGGTGCGACATTTTGGTGAATTTTGTGGAGATGTGCGTGTGTGCTATTTTTAGGCATGGGAAATGCCCAGAATCCAGGTTACTCACACAGGAGGTGCCAATTGGCGAACCAGAGACAACAAGCCTAAAGGAGTAAAATGGTAGGAGGCCTATCTTCTTCATTGTTCTGGCCAAATGAGGTGTCGAAAAAGCCCAACTATGGGTTTTTGGATGTTCTGAATCCATTGGCACACTTTTCAAATGCATTTGGAGACTTCTTTTGTAGGTTTTGCTACTTTTAAGTTTCATAGAGCTCTAGGGAGATTAGGGACACCATTAAAGGAGGTCATGCCCAGAGGAGCCAAATTTTATTTTCAGTGACTGAATAGTCATTCTTGACTAATTGAGATGATCTGAACTCATTGGGATAGGTTTCAAAGGCATTTGAGGAATTTTGCAGGTGTTGTTTCCACAAGGAATCTTAGGGAACCTCAAGGCCACCAGTAGAAGAGGTCATGCCTGGATGAGCCATGGTCCATTTTCAAAGATCTAATAGTCATTTTTGGGGGTTCTATGTATTATGAACCCAATGGTAAAGTCAGTAAATCTATTTGAGTTAAGAATCATCTTGTAAAATAATTTTAGACAAACTAATCCCAGAGGGCCTAGTCCATTGATGGAGGCTCAAGGAGATGTAGCCCTGTTGGGGGTGAACTCCTTTATCATGTTGTTATTGTTGTGAGTTACTGGTTATATTTTGCTGCAAGTTATTTGGCTGTTGTATTCTTTAAACAAAATATTTAATATTTCAATAAGCTCACACATAAACACCTAAAAGAAGCATAAACTTGACACATAAATCCTCTTGCACAACTAATACATTGAGCAGGGTCCTGAAGTTTATTTTAATGGAGTAAAGGGTGCTTGCATAGAAAAACAAGTCAGCCCACTATTTTCAGATTAGGTCGTATCAGAGCATAGTTTTGCTCATGTGATTTAAATTGATAGCTAGATATTTAGATGTTGGTATTATTGTGCAAGTTTTGTGTTGAAGTTTGATATCTTGCAAGGATGGAGGAAGATTCAAACATTGATAGTTCTCATAAATCTTCATTATCCAAGTTATTTGACAAAGAGATGTTGAAGGAATTTGTAACCATGAGAGATATGGTGCAAGAGATGTGGGAAGATAAGAATGAGAGCATTGTCCTTCAAGAGTAGTTGATGGCCATGAAGGAGGAGAAGCACCAGCTTCTTGAAAAGTTGCATGAGATGGAGACTCAACTCCATGAGGAAAAGGAAACCCTTACCAAGTACATGCATGAACATGAGGTATGTAATGTTGGTTTTTCTTCAAATTCCTCTCAAGATGAATGCTTTGGTGTTTTTGAAAATCACACAAGAGGAATAGGATCCAAGTTATTGTTAAAAATGGGCTATGAAGGTAAAGGGTTAGGCAAGAATGCACAAGGCATTGTTGAGCCTATTTTTATTGAGGAGAGGCCCAAGTATAGGGGTCTTGGATATGAATAGAAATATGGAGCATATTCCAAAGTTTAGGAGACAATGGAAACAATTCCAATAACAAATTTTGTTGCAAGTTCAATCTCTCAAGCATGCAAAGTGTGTGTTCAATATGAATGCACATGCGTGAAACAAGAGAGTTGTAATAGCCATGAGGACAAGAACATATTTGTTGGTCTTCAAAAGAGAGCTAGTAACTCTCCAAATTCACCTCCTCAAGAAGGCGATAAAGGTGAATGTTCAATAATTTTTAATGCAAGTTCAATCCCTCAAGCATGCAAAGTGAGTGTTGAAGATGAATGCACATCTGTGAAACAAGAGAGTTGTGAAAACCATGAGGACAAGAACATTGTTTTTGGTCTTCAAAGGAGAGTTGGTAACTCTTCAAAATCACCTCCTCAAGAAGGCGATAAAGGTGAATGTTCAAGGTATATTTCTACCTATAATTCAGTTCCTTTTGATAATGTTAAGCATGATAAATTTGCATGTAAAAATGGGAGAAAAATTCCATGTACATATTGTGGTTTAGATAACCATAATGTTTCAAGATGTTGGAAAATATTGACCACATTCAAGAAACTTTCCAAGAAAAGGAAACTTGAAAAGAAGATGCAAAAGATTTGCACTCACTGCTAGAAGAGGGGTCATCTCATTGACCAATGTTGGACATTGCATCCAACCACTCATCCATAGCACGAGAAGCAAATGGATAAAGAGACTGGAAAGAATGGAAGAGGAGATTCCATCATCAATGTGAGTCAAGATGATTCACAAGAAGACGATTTTCAGCAGGAAAAGTTACCATTGACTTGGCTTGGTAAGAAATGGTTAGATTTATTGAACAAGTAAGTCTTGCATTTCTCCATTTGTAGATGCATATTTCAGCCTTATGTATGCATTTATGTTGAAAGTATGACAAGTTGTAGCAGCTTATTATAACTTGTATGATGCAAGTTTGCATGTGAATGCAATTCTATTGAAGGCATTCTTGTTGTTTCACAACTTCACTAGGAGGATGTAAAATATGGGTATGATACTCACTTATTGCAGCCATTTATCTTTTCATTTCAGCTCTTATGTACCCATATGTTTTTGGGTTTATGTACTTATGTTTGTACTTGAAGTAGAGTTGAAAATCTATGCACATGCATGTGATTTTGTATGTGTGTAAATAGTGAACTTGGTGATAGTTCATTATGAATGACTCATGATTGTAACATGGTTGTGTATCATGAATGTTGACTTGTCAGTGGGAATGTCGATATGTTTCAAATGAGTCTCAACTTGTGTCGATGTTGTCTTGACGACTATGTTATGTCGATCATGTTTTTCGACTTATGTTTAGTCGATGGTGTTTGTTAGCTTGTAAGTCAATATTGAGTACACTAAGATGCAGGAAAGCGCCATGTACTTTGATGAAGTACAAGATGCGACTATTTTCTTGAAGAGTGAAAGAGTTGGTTGGTATCATTTTTAGTCTTGTATAAAATTTGTTTTCAAGATTCATGGTTTTTTTGGTTTGTGACAAGATGTCGCAGAAATTTTTTTTGTAGCCATTGTAGAGCGGATTGTGTTGATGCCAAAGAGTTCACAAGAGGGACTTGTTTCTCAGTGGGAAGGCTGTTAGTATTCCAAGCACAAAGATAACAGTGGGTCAGCAACAACCAAAGAACAATGGTTGAGGGACATAGCCAGTTGTAGTGCAAGGCATGTCAAGGTACCCAGGTGATTGCCAAAAAGAATTTTTCAAGTAGAATCAATTGATAGAACTTGGAAGAAAAAGAGTATTGAAGCTCAGGTGGATAATCATTAGCTTTTGCAGGTCCAAAATCCTTTCAGTGGGAAGGTGCGATCAGAATCTGGACCAGGGGTCAAAATTTAGCCTAAAAATCAAAGTGTTCGGAATCACATCAAAACAGATTGATGCATAGGCCTCATCATCATGAAACCAATGCACTTCAAACAGGTTCAAATGGACATCAAATGAGTGATATATCGCATTCTGTTTGATTTATAAAACAGGCACAAATCTATTGACTGTACAGTTCGTACAGGTGATGGCGTGGCAGGCACTGATTGGACACGCTGACATGGCATGGTCATACAATATGATGTGGCATGATGCAGACATGAAAGGAATTTAAGTGGTACACACATGGATGTATGGGTTTAGTACACGTGGAATATTGTTGTCCAATGGTATGGTGGCATGTGGCCCAGGCGTGGGCTGCTACATGGCACCTTGGTTATGGTGTGTAAAATTTTATGGAGTCTGTGGGATTCAAACCCTAGACCTCCACACACAGTGCAACGTGTTGGAAAAGGCCACCCAATTAGGGTGCCATACTTTGTTTCTTATTACATATATGTTTCCACATATATTTAAAGTCACTTTATTGTAAGGTTGGCGTGGGGTCCGGGCTGGGGCTTAGCCCCAACCCTCGGTTTTATACGTACCCCATATGACCTGACTCCACACGTTATTGCACAGTTTCAAACGTGTTTTCAAATGGCCAACAACCATGCTCCTAGACACTTGTCGCGCCCTCAGCCAGTTTTGAAAATGGTGCCTAATTTTGCGCTGGGACGTGGCCACATGGCCCCCGATGTGCCCAACACCTCCATGATTTGGGGGCTTAGTTTGCTAACGGTGTGAAATTTTGGTGTGTTTTGTGGAGATGCATGTTTGTGTTGGGTTTAGGCATGGGAAATTCCCAAAATCCAGGTTACTCACACAGGAGGTGTGAATTGGCGAACGAGAGACAACAAGCTTGAAGGAGGAAAATGGCAGGAGGCCTATCTTCTTCAATTTTTTGGCCAAATGAGGTGCCGAAAAATCCCATGTAGGGGTTTTTGGATGTTTTGAATCCATTGGCACAATTTTCAAAGGCATTTGGAAACTTCTTTTGCAGGTTTTTCTACCTTGAAGTTTCAAAGAGCTCTAGGGAGCTTAGGGCCACCATTGAAAGAGGCCATGCCCAGAGGAGCCAAATTTCATTTTCAGTGACTGAATAGTCATTCTTGACTAATTGAGATGCTATGAAACCATTGGGATAGGTTTTAGAGGAATTTGAAGAATTTTTTAGGTGTTTTTTCCATAAGGAATCTTAGGGAAGCTCAAGGCCACCAATAGAAGAGGTCACTCCCGGATGAGCCATGGTCCGTTTGTAGATATCTAATAGGCATTTTTGGGGTTTTTATGTATTCTGAACCCAATGGTACAGTCAGTAAATCCATTAGAGTTGAGAAACATATTGTAGAATAATTTTAGACAAACTAATCCCACAGATCCTAGTCCATTGATGGAGGCTCAAGGAGATGTAGCCCAGTTGGGGGTAAACTCCTTTATCATTTTGTTATTGTTGTGAGTTGTTGGTTATATTTTGTTACAAGTTATTTTGTTGTTGTATTATTTAAACAACATATTTAACCTTTCGATAACCTCACACATAAACACCTAAAAGAAGCATAAACTTGACACATAAATCCTCTTGCACAACTAAGACATTGACTAGGGTCCTGAAGTTTATTTTAATAGAGTAGAGGGTGCTTTCATAGAAAAACAAGTCAGCCCCCTATTTTCAGATCATAGTCCATCAATTTATTTCATTTGGTTTATTACTTTTTGAATACTGGAACTGTAAGGAACTTGTCACAACCATCATTTTCCACTTGTAGCTCAAACATACACCATATGCATGCCATTTATTATATTTTTCAGTTACATGGAAGAAGGTATGATCCACACCAGATAATATCCAAAAGAGATGGCATATTACGACATTCCTTCTAATTTGCAATGGAAGGAAATGATTCGAATGGGTAAGAACCAAATCATGTGTAGTGTGGTCTCCTTAACAACAAAAAAAGGGACAATTACCATCCCCTAAGTTATACTTTTTGAGTCTTGCACATGAGGTTAATCCTCCTTCTAGGATTCCCCATCTAAACACCTTTAGCTTGTTGTGATAAGAGATTGTTTTAAGCTCTATGAACAACATTTATCACTCTGTACAGTCAAGAGAGATAAGCCATATTACACATTCAGTTAGATAAATAAACCAGAGAATAAAAATTCCTTCTCAGCGCCTAGAAAAATGAATCCCATGTAGTAATTCATGTCAGAGTGTTTGATCCAGGTGGATATTTGTGGCCTCCCACCTATTCCAACTAGATCCTTTTGTCATTTTTTAATTCAACATGTTCTTTTGTACTACTTTGTCATTGTGGGTTCTACACTTTTGGGGTTGTCTGAAGCCCCACACACCCTCCAGGTGGATATATGTGTCCTCTCTCCTAATCAAACTAGATTATTTTGTATGTTTTCTTGTTATCACATCTTGTTGTACTTCTAGGTCCATTTTGGGGCCCTAAACATTGTTTTTTTTTGGCTTGCCATAGCCAAAATGTAGTTAGAGTCAGAGTTTGACAAGGGAATGTGTAGCTCTTTGAATACCTTTCCAACAAGCTATCACATGCCTAAAAAGGAGGTCGTATGCAAAATTTATGCCCCTTGGAAGTTGAGGTACCAAATTACACCAACTTACCCATAGGGCCCACATGACTTTTGGCATTTCACCTTATAGGGTTAGGTTGTTGGATGTCTAGGGTTTTGGAATTCATGAGTAATATCAAAAATGCCTCTGGAGCCTCGTTGTAATCCATTCTTCTCAAACGGATTCACACAAAAACCACATATCTTCTCAAATATAGCTACCACCATTCGAGCAAGTGTTTCAATTCTACAGTTTTACAGTTTCATCCTATTTCATTATTTAATAGAAGATATTGTTCATTGAATATTTGTGTTATTATTCATATCTTTGTGTTTATTGTATTCAGTTTGTTAATCAGTTCATTTTTCTCCTAAATCTATATTAGAGTGGTCTTCTCTTCATTTATTTTTCTTCGTGCATGTCCTCGACAAGATCTGGGTACAAGAAGTTGGGACTCGAACCAATTGATCCATTACAATATCGGTCCCGTCGAGCCTGAGAACAACCCATGGGGGACGGAAAGAAAGATGATGGAACAGGAGATCCTATTAAAATGTTGCTTGAGGAATCCCTCATGTGACAAAGGAATGAAATGATGGAAAACTTCATGTAGATCTTTTGACGACTGCCCATAGGAGAATCATATTCATCAAGCATCCATGCAACTTCCTTCAAGGTACAATTAAATTTTGATATTACATTATTTGAAGGACTAATAGATATGGATTTTGTAGATAAATGGTTGACTTTGCTTGAAGGATATTTTTCGTTTCACAATTTTTACGATAGGGAAAATATCACTTTTGTTGTCCTTAAGGTTGTTCCCCATGTTAAAGACTGGTGGATACTTACTTTGAGCAAAGGGCCGTGGAGGAATATACAATATTTTTGGTAGGACCTACATGGGATTCCTTCCGGGACGCCATTAAAGAACAATGCTAACCTGTTGGAAGCTACGAGGACCAGTACACCAGATGGACCACCCTACATCAAGAAAGGGACCAGACAGTACCAGATTCCACCAATGTTTTCCATACCCTACGCACCAAATTGGGTATAAAAGACTCTGAGCATCATCTGGTGCTCAAATACCACAGTTTTTTGCATAGATACATTCAAACATAAATGGATTTCCTAGACATCACCTCATTGGGCACAACTTATAGATGTGTTGTCAAGATCGAGCATAAATTTAAGAAGAAAAAGTGAGAGTTTGGATCTGCAAACCCATCACAGTTGAAACAGGGAAAACATAGCCCCAACTGACATAGGAAGGGACCAATTTGATATGGCTTCCATCAATACAACCATTCCAAGCTGCAACATAAGAAGGGAAATGAGAAGACGAAGAAGGACACAGAAAAATGGTGTGACTTCCACAAAATCCCCTGTCACAACACCGATCAATGTCGCTCGAAACAACCATTGGTGGATGAGGTCAAAGACATGGAGTCGAAGCCTGATTCAAAATCTGAACAAAAAAATATTGAAAAAAGATAGATCATCGACGCAGACCCCACTGCCACTATCATGACCACAACAATTCAAACAGAAGAATCAATAGATCCTGAAGAGGGGGATTACCTCTTCCATTCATAGATTTGAGTGAAAGGGACCTTATTGCATTTCATTGTTAATAACGATAGCTAGAAGTACCTCATTTTAGCTAAGACCGACAAATAGTTGGGTTTGTCGACAACACCACACCCACATCCATACAACATTGGTTGTCTTAACCAAGGACGATATCTTTATGTCATCCATCAATGTTTCCTATCCTATGGCATACAACCCTTCAAGGATGGGGTAATGTGTGATGTTTCCCCTCCCGATGTGTGTGATGTGATTTTAGGCCAACCATATATGTGGAGACATCATGTTTCCTATGAGTCTAGACCTTGTAGTGTCATTATTACTTTAGGAGTTCATCTCTATAGGATACTAGAGGTAGTTATAACTATTTCTCTACCACAACAATGCTGCAAGGTAATCTCTCATACTACAACATTTATCCCTTTCACAGTCTATTCAAAGGATGTACAGAAGATCGCTACAACCAATGCAGCCTCAACATCTTCTATCCAGCACAAACATGTTGTTTCTTCACTTACAATGATGCCTACACAATGCCCCGTCAAACCCAGAGACAACATATTGATGGAGCATACGCAATCCTGCCAGAAACAGGCTGGTGACAGTCTTTCATAGACCAAGCAACATAAATTCTCCAACAAAGAACACAACTCTCCAAGATTCAAATTCAGAAAATGATTTCCTCTCTTCCATGGGAACTCAATGCAATGGATACCATTTATTCCTAAGGGGGGAGGATTGATCCAGGTGGATATTGGTGGCCACCCACTTGTTCCAAATGGCTCCTTTTGTCATTTTTTAGTTCAACACGTTCTTTTGTACTGCATTGAAATTGTGAGTTCTACACTTCTGGGGTTGTCTGAAGCCCCACACATCTAGGTGGATAAAAGTGGCCTCTCACCTAATCCAACTGACTTGTTTTGTATGTTTTCATGTCAGGACATCTTGTTGTACCTCCAGGGCCATTTTGGGGCCCTAAATGTTGTTTTTTTTGTCTCTCCACAGTCAAACTATATACAAAGTTAGAGTTTGCCAACATAATGTGTATTTCTCTGAAATACCTTTTCAACGGGCTATCACACACCTAAAACGGAGTTCGTATGCAAAATTTACGACCCTTGGAAGTTGAGGTATAAAATTACAACAACTTATCCATAGGGCCCATATGAATTTTTGCATTTCACCTTCTAGGGTTAGTTTTTTGGATGTCTAGGGTTTTGGAATTCATGAGTAATATCAAAAAGTGCTCTGAAGCCTCATTGTAATCCATTCTTCTCAGAAGGGTGCACATAGCAACCACATCTCTTTTCAGAGATAGCTAACACCATTCAAGTAAGTGTTTCAGTTCTACAGTTTTATAGTTTCATCCTATTCCATTATTTAATAGAATATATTGTTCACTAGATATTAGTTTTATTCTTCATATCTCTTTGTTTATTGTATTCAGTCTGTTAATCAGTTTTTTCCACTCCTAAATATGGATTAGTGTTGTTGGTAGCTTATTCTTTGATGACCCCCCACATATATATTTATAGAAGTTTGGTGAGAATACCACTATGCTTAGGAAATTCAGTTTAAATGGTTACTTGCAATAAGGAGGATATTCTCTTCTATCATCTTTGGAAATGTTTGGAAGTAGGAAGCAAGGCTACAGATCCATGAATATAGAGCATCTCTACACAATTGACCGCCATATTTAGGTAATTAAATTTAGGTGTCTAAATAGAAAGTGGATCTAGAAGACCTAGGTGTAAGTGTAAGGGATTCAATGAAAATGTTGGCTTGTCCTTGGAAAATGATGAATATGTTGGCATCTTAGTCATTAGATGATAAAGTGATATGTGTTAGGTTAAAATTATCCTAACACTATGAGGATCCATTGCAATAGATTCTATCAATGAGTGAAGTGTATTGGAGATCCTAGGTCTGGATCTGGCTAGAGTTCATGCCAATCAAGGTGTTTGAGAGGTAAGGAGAGGGAAATTGTAAAAAACATGTGGAAATATTTGAGGAGAGACATACAAAACATATAATATTTACTATCATGATGAAAATATTTGAGGAGAGACATACAACACATGTGGAAATATTTGAAGATACATACAACACATGTGGAAATATTTGAGGAGAGACATATAATATTTACTATCATGATTATATTAAAAGAATTATTAGTCCCTATAGAAGCCATCAATGCATAAATACTTAAATACTTAATGAAATATTACAATATAAAGAATGGTCCGCAGAATCTATCGATGCATAATCTTCAAACGTATGCATACATTGCACCAACCCATCACTCAAGAGGAAAGCACTATATGATAGTGACCATGAAGGAAAAACTTGCCATACAATTGCCACATATTATACAATTACCACATATTAAACCATAGTTAAGCATTTCATGCTACTTTTAAAATGAAAATTTAAAATTCATAATTTTTTGTTATATCGTCATATTATATTTAGTTTTTAGAGGAAGTTCATCCACAAAAGCATGATTCTTACTTACATTCCATATCCATACCTTTACTAAAAAAAATATACAAAAATTTCCCAAAACATTGTCTCGACGATCACATATTCAACCATAATTACCCATAATTACCAACTGATTGGATCTTTCAAGTACAAATGTTATGAAACTGGAGGAGCCATAATCAAACTATCATTTCCATTTCCAAATCTACTTGGAAGGGACTAAGCTGCCATGCAACCCTTGTTATATATGCAATGGAATAATATATGAACCATATGAGAGAGATATGACAAATGAACAAAGTGGAGCTTGAACAAGCTAAGGTAAATAGTGAACAAAGAACTATAAAACATTTTTGAGCCACGGGTTGTAAGGATATTTTTGTAGTGATCTCAAAGCTAAGATATCTTCTATGCAATCCAAAGTGTTGTATGTTGATGCAGTTAAGATTATTGACCTAAAGCCACTCTTGTACCTTATGTAGCCATACTATACATGCCACAGTTTAAACAATAGTTGTATTTTTTTCACATTCATTTGTTAGTTATTTTACTAAGATGATTGGTACACAATTACTTTAAGTTAACCTATAATTATCTATGTTGACATATGAAAAAATTGTTAACCTATTTTCAATGATTTTGTTAACATTCTTGGGTGTCATTCATTATCAACTAGTGTATGTGTGATGCAATATGAAATTTTTGTAGGAAGAACTTGTTATGTTGTACTTAGTTGAATAGGTTCTGTAACCTAAAAATACATTAAGGATGTTTGGGAGTGTTTATATGATTTTGTAACACATCAATCAACATATCCTAGAAAGGATTAGAATTGCATTGGTTTTCAACTGCGTAGAATAATTTTTCCTCATTCCCAACATGGTATCAAGTCCTAGCTTGATATCATTCTGGAAATTTATAAATATGTATCAATAGTAAATGTATTTTGGTTATTAAGAAAGGGGGATAATTTTTTTTACCTTTTCAAGAATTCCCCTATTAGAGATCACGTGGGATGGATATAACTAATCCATTTGGAAATTTCAGATACAAAATGTGTTAATGAAACATAGGCTATTGAAGATTGTAGATAGTAAGGAAGTTTCTCCTATTGAAGCAACACACTTATTTAGTGAAGTTTGAGGCACATGCTGAAGATGCATAGTATATCATAATTTAGAGTGGGCTATATCATATCATTCCTCAAACTAGGAACATGAAGAGTTCATATAATATATGAACCACACTATAGAATTTGTATGAGATCTTGAATAAATTGAGAGTCTTTACTTAGGTAACCAATTGTAGGTTTTGAAACTTGGTGACAAAAATAATGTTGTTGACTATGTGATACACATAAAATATGTATGCGACAAAATGGTTGCAATTGGTGATAAAATGGATCCAAAGGATTTGGTTTCTTTGACAAAAATATTGGTTGAATGAGGTATTTGAAACTTTTGTAACCATTTTGAATGTTTCAGGAAGAATTGGAACAATTTTACTTGATTTTCTTGGTGGCATGTTACTCCAAAAAATAACAACACTTGAATAGGTTCAAAAGTAAAAGTTTTGATCAAGCTCTCGTAGTGAAAAAAATGAAGTACAATCAAGGGAAGAAATATGAGCAGATGAATTTTTGAGAAGGAAATTTGCAGAATGCAGAGAAATATTGACAAAATATTGTTGTGTGTTACTACTGTAAATATAAAGGATATAATGTGAAAGATTGATACAATAAAACAAACGAGTAGAGTAATAATCATTCATTAAATGTGACAAATAATAATTATGATAACAACACTAAGGAAGGTGCACTGGTCACATCACTTGTTGTGATTGATACTTTCAAAGATGCTTGGTACATTGACTTTGGTGTCACCGAACATATGAATGGAAGGCATAATAAATTTGGCAAGTTTGAACCACTACATAATGAGATAAATATTTGGCAATAAAAGGACCCCAAATATTGATGGTGAAGGTGATGTACTTGTGTTGCTACATATAGGTGAGACATGTGACATCAACAAAGAATTATATTTGAAATTTGAATTTGAAGATAAAATGCACATGATAATTGAAATTAAAAAAGGATATGCATTCATAGCTCAAGTTATGAAGAAGATGATCTATATCAATTGTAAGGAAAATAAATTGGTTCTAATTGTGAATTGGCAACAAAAATTGACTCTAGCAGACTATGTCATTGAAGGTATGAATACTTAAGTTTCTCTAGTTTAAATTTAGTACATAAATCGAATATGGTGTGTTAGCACTTTGTAAATTTGTTTTGGCTGAGAAACAAATGACAAAGGTAACCTAAAAACCACTTTAGAGATGGGTACTAGCCTCCTCAAATCAGACATGGCTCTCTCCTATCACTTGGTCTCTAACATATACGTTTTCTTTAACAAGTCGATGGCTAGGTTTTGTTTCTTTGAAAGGGTTTTTTATGATTTCATTGGCACGAAAGAGAGGGATACTTAGGGCTATGGAGTCAAACTTCTGGAAAAAAAACCGAAAGCACTGAATGATAGATAGAACTCTCCAGAGGATAAAATATAAATGAGGTAATGAGTCTGAATTATAAATTTAAATTTCCAGGGTGTAAGAAGAAAGGAGAGAAGATAACTGCACCAGAGAATCAAATAAGATGAATTCTGACCTAGATATGAAGAACTTAACACAATTTAAATTTCTTAAGTCAAGAGCATCACAAGATGAATTCTGGACCTTTAAATATCCAATTTAAACAGGATACAGTGAAAGTTAAATCAAGAACACAGGAAATACATACGAATAAAGAAGACGAATATCAGACCACCACCATTAGAATATTTTCATATAAAGTTCAGGACATCTGCATGTGCATTCCATTCAGATTCAAAAAATACATTCAGGTTATGAATAGATATATTTCATCCCCTTGCACTTTTTCCAACGGCCCATACATTCAGAACTCCTAACATTTATACAAACTCAGTTCCTTCGGCTTGAAACCGATTACAATAAAATTGAAAAGAAAATGTTTTGTTTTGAAACCGATTAAAATAGAAAAGAAATTGTTTCGGTTTGAAACCGATGTAAAATAGGAAAGAATCATTTCGGTTTGAAACCGATTATGAAAATAGGAAAGAAATTGTTCACAAAATCTAGGGTTTGGCACTTTCGGTAGTTTGGTCCTTTTCTTCACCCTTTAACTCTGCTTCAACCTTTCATATGATTTGGTGTCCTTTATTGACATCTGAACATCATCTACTAGGCCCTAGAAAAATGCATTTTTTCATACCCAGCCAGACTAATTGCTTCCACTGCAAATCATAAGGAATGTCGTAATTCATCATATCCTTTATCTGAATCTCCAAGTCAACGAAAGAATCATATGACATGACTGGTAGTCCAAGCTTGATTGTTTTGAACTGATTCAGAATCTCAAATTTGGTAATAAGTTGGTCAACTACAATAGCTCCTTTCAAACTCTCCTCCAGGGTTTCAAACTTAGAATGATTCATTATGGACTGAGTCAAATGAGTATTGTATTTGTTGATACCGAGAGGGGGGTGAATCAGTATCAAGTACAATTTTAAAAAACTTTTCCAACTTATACTTAAACCATTCAATTATATCCAATGAGAAATGAACAATAGTATAAGAGTTACACCAATACACCACAATACACCATGCACAATATATA
>ML791575.1:207401-220870 GCA_009831015.1 Picea engelmannii | reverse complement strand
GAGAATGATGTATACTATCCATCCATGGGTGTTGTATCTACATGTGCATTTTCCTTCATGTCCAAATAACTTCATCAATCTTGTGGTCCAAAACCCATGACTAGGGTTGACATCAATGACAACAACCAATCTTCCAACAGTATTTTTCCTGGTCATACAAGTTTCCCTTTCCATCCTAAAATGTTGGAATACCTTTGATAAACAATTCTTCAAATAAATATTTAAACCCCTATACACTTTGCTCCATCTATGTTGCTTTAGTTTGAACTGATTTCAAAAGGTTATGTTTTGTGATAACCCTCCTAGCCCAAATAATCAATGTATTTTTGTCCTTAACTCCAATGGTTTGAAGGTCTATAGTAGGAACATAGTTGAGTAAATTTATGGCAATATGGGCCCATTCTGATGGCGTTTTGGCTAAGTTTTCATTCACAAAATCACACTTATGCCTAGATGTAATGCCTATTCTATCTCTATCCTTAATGAAATTCAAACATGATCTGAATTTGTAATCTTCAACAACTATAAAGTCCAAAATGATATGTTTGTCCCCCTGTAACAATTTTTTTCCTTTTAACCTCACTTTCAATTTATTTATTCTTTCTTGCAAGACTGCATTCTCCTTTTGAAATTAAGTTATCCTTTCATCTTTTGCATGCATCTCCTGCTTCAATTTATCTATGCATTCCTTCATTCCTTTGATTTCTCCTTCCTTCAGGCTAATTGTGACATAGACTGGACAATTTCTTCAGTATTTGATCCAATTTCTGTAGTTAGAGCTGAAACCATAGCCTTATTTAGCAATTATGTCTTTTCCTGTGACCATTTCATCTTTTCTTGTTCCAACTGCAACAACTTAGCTTTGTAATCTAGTGTCTCTTGATGAAGTGTTGTATTTTCCTATTCCATAGCTACCAATTCTGTTGTTTGTGGATTCTTTGTAGCAGGAATTTTCAATATCTTCTTCAAACTTTGAATTTTTTTGTCTTTCTCATATAATGAAGAATTCACCCCTTGGGAACCTTCACACTCCAAAATATTAACCTGAGTTTTCCAAGATTTTTTAGATGCCCTTTCATGCCTCATTTGTCTTTCCATTTTTTCTACAGAAGATGACAATTTTGAATTCTTCAAGTTCAAACTCAAGTAATCAAAATATAACAGGTCACTAGTTTTGTTGTGGAATTGACCTTGTCTGGGTCACTTATGTTGTCATATTTTATCTTTATCTCTGAAACTTTGTCTTCTTCTACAAATGTGATGTTAAAGGTATTATTTTCAACATCTCTTACTGTGAGCATAGCATATTTATGATGAGTTATTGTTTCTACTTCAGGGAATAAATCCTTAATCTCACCCAAAGATATATTTCCCTTTGGAATTTTGATCGACATTCCCTATATACCCTAATAAATTTGTCTTCATTGAATGGTTCAGAATTTGCAGAAAAAGACTCTTGTATATCGAGGGATTCTTGAATTGACAGATGCTCTATCCTTCACAAGACCTGGGACACTTGTTTATTGACAATGACCCTTTCTTCATGAGAATATTGTTTGGCACACCAACCTACAAATTCGGGGAACGAGAAAGAAATTTCGATAGCATAGGGTACTATGGTGGCCTTGACTGCTTCTAAGAACGATATACTTTTACCTATTGTATCATAAAAATTATTTATGGACACAGAGATAGGGGAAATGGTGATTTCAACATCGAAAACATCTATGTCCCTATCAATTATGGCTTATTCTATTATTGTAGACTCGTTTTCTATCACTAAGGCTATAATGGGATGCATGGTTATGATGTAAATACCTAGAAACAAGGAGAAATGGTGTGCAAATGGTGTACTATTGGGCTGCAAGTGGAAAAGTATGGTCGCACCAAGGTTATAATGGTTCCAGTATTCGAAAGAAATAAACAAATGAAATACATCAATTGATGACCTTTTATACTTTTCAACTTTGCATGGGTGTGGGAAAGTGGTTTTAAGGAAATCCGCCTTTTGTTCCGCAATGCACCTAGTGATGCCATGTACCCTTGAGAGAAACCAGTGGTTTAAATTGTAGGACTTCTTTTAGGTTTTATACTCTGCACAGCTTTAACCTCTACAACTATTCCTGACCATTGATACTGGCGGATCATGATTCATGAATTTTCAGGCCCGATCAACTTAATGCTTCTGCCATATTTAACATTTACTTCCATCTTTAGACCTTCTCTTATTTTACCAGGCTTATAAATCAATTAGCGCATCTGCAATACTTTTGGAAACTTGGCCTCAAGAAATACATTTTTTTATTGGTAACTAACATGGTGTATGGATTAACATAAACATAGGACCTTTGTTCTTGTATTCTTAGCAAGAGAGTTTCCCTATTGGAAAAGTGTGGCATGCAAAGTTAGTATTATTCAATTTATGCAAGAAAATTTATGAGAGTTTCCCTATTGGAAAAGTGTGGCATGCAAAGTTAGTACTAGCAAGTAGACTATATGTTGGAGGTGAGATGTATGTTATGAACTTAATTGATGATAACATCATAAATGTGTCTCTTTATTTTCTAGAGAAGAGATCATATGCATTTAAAGTTTTTAAAGAGTGGAAGGATCTAGCTTAAAAGTAGAGTGGTAAATTTTTAAAATCCATAATATTTGATAGAGGTGGAGAATACAAGTCAAATGATTTTGATTTGTTCTACAAAAACCCTAATATTAAGAGGAAATTCCTAACCTATTATACACCAAAATAGAATGGAGTTGTAGAGTGTGAGAATCATGTTATTTACGACATGGCCCATTGCATATTGAAGTACATAAATATTCACTAGAAAGGGTTGAACATTGTAATTGTGCGGTTTATTTGATCAATAGAAGTTTGACTAAAATTATTTGGAATGTTATTCCACATGAATCATGGAGTGCTCACAAATCTACTGTTAAACAATTGCATATATTTGGGAGAATCTATTATATTAATATCCCAAAGGAGAAACACAATTCAAATTTATTTGATAGAGTGCCTAAAGTTCCCAATGAAGGAACCTACCATTTGGATGACATTTGCTTCCTAGAAGAAAGTGAGAAGATGCTTATAGTTCCCAATGATGGATCTAATCAACTTTTGGTTTCCCCCAAAGATAGTTTTCTAAATATTGGTTCACACTTCTCATTAGTTAATTCAATACATATTGATACCTTTTTATACAATAGGGATGTTAAGGAAAGTGTTTTTTATCTTAAGATTGTTTCAGTGGAAGCTCTGATTTTTGCATTCCCATCATAAACAAAAAAATCACTCCCTTTGACCGAAGTTGTCCTCTAGTTTATGATGGTTATATTGAGTCTTGCACTAAATATAGGATATTATCTAACCATTTTATTCTAATTGAGATAGATATCCATACTACTCAGCTTCCATCTTGTAACAAAGGAGGAAAATTGTATCATTGCGTAAAAGAGGAAAATTGTATCATTGAAGCACTTTCTGGGTTTTCATGATCAACATGTAAGGATATTTAGGATGGATGGACAGTACATGCTCCATGATCTCGAACAATGCCTAGAAAAAAGGAGGCATAGTACAACAACATATTTATGGAATTTTTTCTCAGTTCATTTGGCCTTATTCTAGGAGGACCCCTAGCAGTAGATGCATGTACTAACACCTCATCAATCCCTACAGGAAGCCAATGTTCATTTCACTCAATATAAATGGACTCGTATCTACCATTAATGGATGCAAGGTGATAACATGACAAGTAATAAACAAATGATATATATCAATAAATTATCACATAGAAAACCCTGCATTAATAAATAATCACATAACAATTCATAAAACACTAAACATAACTAGAATTGATGCCTATAGAAACTATGTTGAAAGGAGAAATCACACCTTATCTGATGAACTGGTCAACAGTAAAGTTGGAATGGTTGACCCCATGTGTTTATCTTCAGATGTATGACCCTCTGTTAGTCTTGAGCTTCCCTCAATCAACGAAGAATCATCTTAAAGTACCTGCCAAAATCATTCAACGTCCATAAATATCTAAAAAATCAATACAAGTAATATTTGTAGTGCATTATTTACTCTAAGATGCATTTTTACGAGAGTGTCAGAACATACCTGAATGAGATCCTCTTGGTTTCAAGAATAATTTATTGGAGCCATGCGT
This sequence comes from Picea engelmannii, assembly GCA_009831015.1. Lineage (NCBI taxonomy): Eukaryota > Viridiplantae > Streptophyta > Pinopsida > Pinales > Pinaceae > Picea > Picea engelmannii. Next base: position 216,689 of record ML791575.1, on the reverse strand, counting down.
CTAATATTTGATGAAACTGCCTCCTTTGATTTGAAGTAGCAACAACAAAGTCAACACTGACTTTGTTTTTGCTCTGTTGGATCGAGGGAGGTTTGCTCCAATTTTCAACAACTCCAATAAATTATTCTCTACTGAAAAGGGCCAACCACATGAAGGCAAAATCGCTTATGCCCCCCCCCCTCCCCCTCACATCAGTCTCAATTCCCCAATACCCATCATTTAAATCTATTGAAATATTTACAGCAAAAACAAACATATATACATACCAATATTCACAATTGTTTACAATCAAATAAAATGTTTCGTTGATCCATTTGGAGTCAGCTCAATTGTCCTAAGAGAAAAGTAACAACTATTCCATAACATCATACACTACACTAAATCACTTTACATCTAAAAACCAGAGAATGGAAATTGATGTGAAAATAGACTTTATTCTATTCCATCATATGACTTGGTTGGAGTATTAAAATGTACATGTAAACATCATAGAACTCATCCCACTTTGATATATAAGTGAAAACATGTTATTTTTCCAATATTTAATCATAAACTCACTCAAAATGCTAAAATTAATGTTATGGAAAATAATATGTCTAAACTCATATGTAATCATGAAAATGGTCTTAATGTAAGGTTGTGGGAAAGAAAAATATGGTGAAAAGTGAAGTAAAAGGTTGGTAAACGAATGGCATTTTGGTGACCCAACAAGTAAAAAAAAGTATTTCATAAAAAATAGATTTTATATTAAATAGTTATTAAAATATTCATGTCCATCATCATTTAGTACTTTTAGCCGACCTCTTCTTCTTAGCTCTATAGTTCCTAAGCATTTCATCAATATCTACATCTTCGTTCTCTGGGTGCTCTTCAAAATCTAATTGTGATTGTGTCCTCTCATGCAGAGCAGGCCTAGTCGCGGGGTACTCATGGGATAATGGAGGCCGTTGTTATGAGGCATCACCTACAAAAGAAAAACATACAAAATTTAGATGGCTAGTTTTTAATTATCATTGAACTAGTTCAGTAATATTAATAAAAACACCTTCAATGTCATTATTTACCTAGTGCACTAGTCGACACCATTGGAATGGTTTCCCCGCGTGCTCCTATTCAACTGTATGACCCTCAAGTACAACATTCTCTACCATTGATACCACAAACTTTATAAGGACAATCATAAATGTATAAGTAAAAAATAATAGAAGTATAAAATGTATAACTACAAAATTATTAAGTATATGATTAAGATACAACCATATTATCATCATGTGCCAGCTCAGTCGTAGCACCAGAATGGGGCTTCACCCCCATGGAATATTGGGACTGCACAGGAAAACCATCTTTTGGTTTCAAACTGCTATCAATGCATTGCTCTCCAATACTAGTGCGTTTGTTGATAGTGTTGCTCCCCTGATTAAAACAAAGTTGTAAAACATTAAATTTACCGATGATATCCAACATGACTATATTATATTAATAATAAAGGTTAACATGGATTGAATTTTATTTAACTTATCCTGCAAAGTGGTTCTTGAAAATTGCCCCAATCTTTTTTGGTGTTCAACTACAACTTTATAGCCTTACTTGTAACCAAGTTGGAGGTCTTCCTCCGTGGCTTTAGTACCAAACTCGTCACCCTATATTTCATAAGAGTATGTATTTTTAATGTCATTTTTTGCAATTACCTAAATTTTTTAAGGTGATACAAATAAGATATTCAGGTACTTACAATTCATGACTGCAACTTCAAGTAGCCGTCGTGGCCTAGCCTATGTTGGCCACATTTGGAAAGCCTTTCTTGTGTTTCATTTGACGTGTCATTCAACCTATCATCAAAAGTTTCAAGTATGTTAATATATACCACAATTTTATTTACATCTAAAAAAAATTGAAGGTATTGAATTGAAATTGTAATTTACCTTCTGGGACCAGAGGGTGTTTTTCCTTCATCTGTCAATTTATTCTCTTTTGTGTTCTCTATGAGGGCCTTCCACTCCCTATCTAAAATCATCATAGGACACTCGTACCTATTTTTTTGTTTCAAGTGCTTCCTATAAGTTTCTCATGTATATTTTAAATATTCGCTAGGTACTTTAACTTGTTTTAATGGAATCCCTTCCTCGTTGACCATAAATGTTCCCTTAAGGATCCATGTGTTGGTCACATGTCTTTCTTTAGTAAAAAAAACCATATAGCTGGTCAAATCATCATCCTCATACTCGTCACCATGTCCAGAGCCTACCTGTGTAGATTCTTCCTCGGTGTGTGTGTGTCGTGGCTCCCACCCAATGGTTTGGAAGGTGGAGATCTGAATAGCTGCATCCTGACAGGTTTACAAGGGCCTGTGTTGAGACCCTGTGGCATATGTGCAACACCACTACCACCGACACCATGCATGTCGGTGTCAACAAGATCCAAAAATCTCTATATAAGAAAGAAACCATTTTTTTCGTTTAGATAATGTAAAAGTTAAAAATCAAGATTTCATAATTGATCGTATGACATAAAAATAAATCCACTTGAAATTATGGTTATTACCTTATGTATTAATCCTTGTCATAAATTCTTTGATCCTTTCTATGACCTCAAGAGTTTGATCTAGAATATCTAACAAGTGAGCTAGTTCCCTGTTTGTTGTATTGATATTTTTTCTAATTAAAACCATAGGGTCACGGGATTCATACAAATCCCTTTTGCCGAGGGAATCATCATTAACATCATGTCCCACCGACTACATATTCAAAAAAATAAATGATAATTCAGCTATGTAAACAAATAAAATAACTGATTGCCACATAAATAAAATGCACATTAAATGCAATTCAAAAATTGTTGTTCATTTACCTCTTCTGAGACCGCTTTTGATTTACAACAATCAACCTGCCTGACACAGAGCGCGCCACCTGGCACGTCCGCTCTCACAGGATCTTCTTCTTCTCGGCCCGAAGAACTCTAAGGTTCTTCTATTTCCCTATCGTGAAATCTTCTCCCACAATTCTCTCATGCGGTCCCCTTCCTGGATGTATCGGGGGATCGGAACTCGTGACTTCGCGAGTTCAAAGGTTGAACGTTGGGTTCTTGGATCCCCGAGACCCGATGGTCAGTCAACTCACTGACTTTTCCTTGAGGGAATTCGCTACTCGCGAGACCAAACTTTTGGTCCTCCAATCTCTGATACCCGAGGTACTAAAACTTCAATGTGCACGTGTGACTTGACCCGTCCACCCCCGTCTTTTCTATCGGGACTTCCACACTATCGCGATCTCACCATTCGTGACTTCTCTACTCGCGAGGTTTAATAACTTCCACATCGACTCCCGAGGTCTGAGGTGTCGAAAATCGAGACCTCGCTCCCTCGCGACTTCGCGATTTCCGTGGCCAAGTTCTCGAGCCTTTTCTCGCGAGGCTCCGATGCACGATCCCACATGCAGATTCAATGGTCCTCTCTGATCCGGATCCAACGGTTATTACCTTCTTGCTTCTCCCGTCCTCGTGACTTTGAATACCCAATACTTGGGTTCTCACCCTGCGATCTCCTGAGTTCGCGAGATCCTTAGATCCCCTCCACCTGTCCTTGTTAGATGGATCTCTCCTAGCCTCCTCGCCACTTCATCGCTTCGTGTCCTCACGCCTCACGACTTCTAACACCAATTTCTCAACCCTTCCACTTACGAGTTCCCGAGTTGCGAGGTGCCACCTGTCCACTTGCCAACTCCTATGGAACCACCCTAGTCTCAGAGTAGTCGAGATATCATTTCTGGAAATCTCACGACTCTCCTTACCAAACTTAGGACACTTTCCTCACGAGGTCCCGATAGGTGATCTCGTGAACAATCCAACGGCCCTGACCCACTTGGATCAACGGTGTTGCCCCTCCTGAGCTTTGAATCCTCTCCACACCTGCACTGTAACTACCTTGCACCTATGGGAGATCCCACGGCTCTCGAAACCTCGTGAAATATCTTCCAAAGATTTCGTCTGTTCGTTCTCCCCTTGAGGATTCTGCGAAATAAAGAAGTGTCTCTCCATGAGACTCGTTTGCTCGCTCGCCAACCTGTGACGCTTTCCTCTTACTTCCAACGACGACTTCCCTGCACTTAGCCTTCAGTGAGTTCAAAGGTCTATCCCTCCTGAGCTTTTCCACTATGATTCTTTCAGAGGGACTTGCATGCGCTCCTCGCGGTAATCATTCAACAACTCTCCAATGTTGAATCCTTCAGACTCTACGCACTTCCTGTAGCAGCAGTCTTCAATCTCCCTTTGCTCAGATTAACAACTGAGACTTCTTCTTCAGCCTGCGCACTCCTTGCACAGCTTCAACAACCCACTTCCACTTCTGGGTGAATGAGAACAAAAGTTAAACTACTGAGCCTCCATGAACACACTCCTTGTGGATGAATTTCGACTGCACACCTTGCAGGAATCTCCCGGATCAGATAGAGAAACAATTGAACCTCACTCTCTCTCCCTTTCAGACTTCAGGTTGAAACATGAAATCACATGCACAGCATATACAAAGAAAATGCATAACAATAAAGAAAACATTCATGAGCATAACATCAATACACAGAGAAAACAACACAAACCATGAGCTTGAATCAAAGATTCATCCTATTAATTCAAATGCCTGTACATGGGTGTTCTTCATACAATATTCTCTGCTTTCTCTCCTCTTCTCTTGGGTTGATAATATTACAATGCACAATGAGGTTGTCTATATCCGTTTTCCCTCTCGAACTCTAAACTATCAAATCTAGACTTAAAATCCTATCTACCAACATTAACTAGATTAAATGCCTCCTATCTACCAAAGTACGAGAGATTAAAGGCTCACGGTACAATACAATATACAATGCGCCTTCATAAATGGATTCATTAAATACTTGCACTACAATCCCAAAGCACTTTCAAAAATTTGGGGTTGTTTATCCAGCTGATCTCTGCTTGATGTGCTGGCTCGCTTGATGAGTTGGCGATGCTCCTGCATCATACTCCTCTGCTTGAAAACTTTCATGGGCTCCTGTCCATGAGCTCCTGCATGTTCTGTCCATGCTTTTGTATCACTGCTTCAGTCTCCCAGCTGGCATCTTCCACTGGGTGGTTTTTCCATTTGACCAGATACTCGAAGTATTGCTTCCGCCTGGTCTTTTTACTCACTCTCTTGTCAAGTATACGCTCCATCTGTGGCTTTCCTGCAATCGGCATCTGCTTCTGCCACTGAACCTCTGGTTGCTCATCATTTCCATCTACTGCTTCCTCAGCCTTATAGGGATATAAGTTTGAGACATTGAATGTCGGAGATATTCCGATCTCACCTAGAAACTCAATTTCATAAGCATTGTCTCCTAATTTCTTTAGGACTCTGCATGGCCCAATTTTCTTCATTTTCAGCTTGTTGTATGTTCCCCTTGGGAACCTTTCCTTCCTCAGATGTGCCAGAACTAGATCACCAACTTCGAACTGAATTTGTCTCCGATGTTGATCCGCTCTGCGCTTATATTCCTGGTTTGATTCCAGCAATCGCTCCTTCACCCTGTTGTGAAGTTCTTTCATCGCCTCTGCGAATTCTTCAGTGCTTGCGCTCTTAGTTATTATTTGTTCTGAATCCCTCAATTTAGAAACCCCTCTTGGATGCCTGCCGTATACAATCTCAAATGGACTTTTGTCTGTTCTCCTGTTCACTTAGTCGTTGTACTCAAACTCTACCTGTGGCAACACATTGTCCCAACTGTTGTGGTGCTCTGTCCCCAAGCTTCTTAGTAAATCTCCCAGACTCCTATTTACCACCTCCGTTTGCCCATTCGTCTGAGGATGATAGGAAAAACTAAACATCAAGTTAGTTCCCATCTTCTTCCAGAGTGTCCTCCAGAAATGTCCAATGAATTTCGTATCCCTGTCCGATACTATGCTTCTGGGTAACCCGTGAAGTCTGACGACCTCCTTGAAAAAAAAATTGCAATATGAGTTGCATCGCTGGTCTTCTGGAATGGAATAAAATGTGCCATTTTGGAAAACCTGTCAACCACCACAAAGATCGAATCATGTCCTCTTTGCATCCTAGGCAATCCCAATACAAAATCCATGCTGATTTCATCCCACGGTCTTTCGTGTATGGGTAATGATTGATAGAATCCTGCATTCTACTTCCTGCCCTTCGAATGCTGGCAAATTCTACATCTTTCGACAAAATTCTTGACTTTCGACCGCATTCCTGGCCAAAAGTATGCGTCGCTCAGCTTTGCAAATGTCTTGTCATGGCCAAAATGCCCTGCCAATCCACCACTGTGCTTCTCTTTTAGCAGATTCTCCCGCATGGAGCAATTTGGAATGCATAATTGATTGCCTCTGAACAAAAATCCATTTTGGATAATATAATCTATCCATGGGCTTCTGTTTCTGAGAAATGGATTCTCAGCTGCTTCATATGCCTCTGCAAAATCTGCATCACCTGCATACATGTCCCTAAGATTTTCAAAGCCCAATGTTTTGATTCGGAATTCCTGCAGCAACAAACACTTCCTGCTCAAAGCATCAACCACTTTGTTAGCAGTACCTGAAATGTGTTTAATTACAAATGTAAAATTCTGCATATACTCTACCCATTTAGCATGTTTTTTATTCAACTTCTCCTATTGAGTCACAAACTGCAATGCATGATTATCACTATACAAAACAAATTCTTTCGGGATCAAGTAATGCCTCCATTTCTTCAATGCCTGTATGATAGCATAAAATTGTTTGTCATACATGGAGTACTTCACTTTTGCCTCATCCATCTTCTCACTGAAATATGCAATTGGTCTTTCCTCCTGGCTCAAGACTGCTCCTATGGCAAACCCGCTTGCATCACATTTCACCTGAAATGTCTTCTGGAAATCTGGCAACACCAACACCGGTTGTTCCATGATCTTCCACTTCAATATATTGAAGCTCTTCTCAGCCTCTACTGTCCAATGAAAAGACTTATGTCGCTTCTTGACCGTGTCCATCATCGCTGCACTAATTCCACTGAAATTCCTGATGAATTTCCGGTAGAAACTAGCCAGTCCATGAAAACTTCTCACCTCGAAAACATTTCTTGGTGATGGCCAATTCTTGATCACTTCTACCTTACTTGGATCCATCTTTAAGTCATTTGCCGATATGACAAACCCCAAGTAAATGAGTTATGTCTTCATAAATGAAGATTTCCTCATGTTGATCAACAACTTCTCTTGTTGTAGCTTCCTCATTACTGCAGCTAAATGCTTCAGATGTTCTTCTTTTGTTTTGCTGAAAATCAATATGTCATCCAGATAAACAATGACAAACTTACCAATGAATTCCTTCAACACTTCATTCATTAACCTCATGAAGGTACTCGTTGCATTCGTCAAGCCAAACGGCATGACTAGCCATTCATACAATCCTTTGTTTGTCTTGAAGGTTGTTTTCCATTCATCGCCTTCCCTCATGCGAATCTGATGATATCCGCTTTTCAAATCAATCTTTGAAAAATACTCTGCCCCGCTCAGGAAATCCATCAAGTCATCCATTCTCGGTAATGGAAACCTGTACCTGATGGTTATCTTGTTGATGGCTCTGGAATCAGTGCACATTCTCCAACCTCCATCTTTCTTTGGACTCAGTACTGTCAGAACAGCACATGGGCTCAAACTTTCTCTGACTAATCCCTTGTCCAACAACTCCTGGACCTGCCTTTTAACCTCCTCATTTTCCTGCGACGTCAATCTGTACACAGCTTTGTTTGGAAAACTAGCCCCTGGTATGATATCAATGTGGTGACTCACACTCCTCATCGGTGGCAACGGACGAGGTAATTCGCCCACTATGATATCAGCGAACTCTCCCAGCAGTTCCTGAATCTCTTCTGGTAGATCATCCACCCTTGTGCTAGTCAAAAAAATCCTCGGCTTTCTGACCAGAAAGAATTGTGGATCTTCCTTCTTCTTTACTTCCGCCAGAAGTTCCTTCCCACTCATGAGAAGTACAATATTTCTCGGTTCTGGTTTTACTTCTTTATCTTTAATTGGAAGTAGCACATGTGTTCTTCCATTCTTCTCCAAAGTATATGTATTCATCTTCCCATCATGAACTACGTTCCTGTCATATTGCCATGGTCTGCCTAGTAATAAATGACATACATCCATAGGAATAACATCACAGAGTATTTTATCATTATATCCTCCTATCTTGATGTCAACTAAGCATTGTTTGGTGACACTTACTTGTTGTCCCTTCTCTAGCCATGAAACTTTGTATGGACTCGGGTGATCAGTTGTCTCCAGCTCTAGTTTCTCCACCATCTCGGTTGAAACGAGATTATCTGTGCTTCCACTGTCCACGATAACCCTGCATTTCCTGTCTTTGGTCTTGCATGTGGTTCTGAAAAGTTTGTTTCTCTGAGCCGTGTCCTCCACCTCCTTCTCGGGTGTTAAGAGAACCTTACGCATCATCAACGACCTTCGGTCTTCTGCATCTTCTTCTTCAGCAGCTCACCTCTGTGCCTCGGCGATGTGAGCTTCTCCTCCATCCTTCTTCCTATCTGGACAGTCAACTGCCTTGTGTCCATTCTTTCCACACATGAAGCATGTGATAACTCCACCTCTGCCTATTCCTCTACCTCTGGTACGAGGAAATGTGTTATTATCAGCGTATCCTCTGCTCTGTTCTGTCTGCTGCCTTCATTTTTCAGCGTGTTGTCCTCGCTGTGAACTTCCACCTCTTTCTGTTCTAGTCTGAGGCTTCTTCCAGTCATCCTTAGATTTATAGAACCTATCTTGGGCAACTGACTTACCTTTTGGCTGGCTCCTACCTCTGCCTCGCTGTGATGGCTTACGGCTTAGCTTCTCCTCAGCTTTCAACGCCATCTGATACGCATCCTCCACTATTCTGATGGTTGTCATACTCATCTCATCCTGGATATCGTATCTCAAGCCATTCATATACCTGGAAACTTTTTCATCATCGCTCTCTCGATGACCTGCTCTGATATTGAGCTTGTAGAATTCCTCGGTATACTCCTTCACGGTCATCAGCTTCTGTCTCAGGTTCTACATTCTCCTGAACAATGTGATTTGATAATCTCTTGGGATGAACTTCACCTTCATCTTCGCGATCATTAGTGCCATAAAGATTCCTGCCCTACAGGCCAGTAACTTGTTCTGGCAGCAATCCACAGAAAAGAGGCAGCAGCGTAATCCTTTTGGTCCTACCAACTTAGAAGCAACAATCTCCAGGGTATCCAGTTATATCCAGTGTATGAGACATTGTGCTGAAAATTGG